>JAQFYQ010000037.1:0-25988 GCA_034694885.1 Buchholzia appendiculata | reverse complement strand
ACGCTTGTGCATGTGAGGGCACGCTTGTGCATGTGAGGGCACGCTTGTGCATGTGAGGGCACGCTTGTGCATGTGAGGGCACGCTTGTGCATGTGAGGGCACGCTTGTGCATGTGAGTGCATTCATCACGGATGCGTGCATGTGTTTATACGTGTTTGCTGATTGCATGCATGGTTGAATGCAATAATGTATAACAATGATTTGTGCATTTATAAATTCAAGCATTCGTAAATGTTGTATAGTAAATGTTTTTGTGGATTGACATTCAGAATTATAATAAAGCACCAATTAAGTACTCTGATTGAAATAGTAATCTGATGTAATTTTATTGGGCAAGATCGAGTTACACACTTTTAATACTCAATTCTAAATGCCTTGAAGCGTTTTTTTGCAAATTGCAATACACATATAAATGTAATTGAAAATATAGAGAAGTAACAAAACCCATACATTTATCCAAATACGGATAAATGATTATATTCCGTAGACATATCTGCACTTTGAAATTACACCCGCGACTAGGGTTCATTTTCTCACTGGTGAGTGACGTCAACTTGTTGAGATGACTACAAGGCCATAGAGGAAATATATAGATATTAGAGTAAATAGTGGCGTTGAGCATGGTTCGGGATTACGAAGGAAAAAATATCATACTGAGTCTGAACGACAAACACGACAGATCAAATAGAGCTATAGAGTCAGAGATAGTAAAGAGGTAGAGAAAGAAGAGGGAGAGGGAGAGAAAGAGAGCGAGCGCGCGCGAGAGAGAGGTATAGAAAGACAGAGATGGATAGAGAAAGAAAAAGAGAAAGAGAAAGAGAGAGAAAGAGAAGAGATAGCGGGAGAGAATGAGAGAACGAGAGAAAAAGAAGACAGAATGACACAGATGGAGAGAGAAAAAGAAAGAGATAGAGAGACAGAGAGACAGAAATAGAGAGCGAGAGAAAGAGGGAGAGAGAGAAAAGGGGGAGAGACAACGAAAGAGAGAGAGAGAGAGCCAGATAGAAAGGACGATATACGAAAATGAAACGAAAAATATGAGCAATTTATCAATTTATGAGTAATTTATCGTAAATGTTTTGATCATAGACTATTATCGCATCAAGTGTAGTTTCCTTTTGTCTGCGTAATTGTTTGTGACGGATCATTGTCAAACTGTCTGCGTGTTTTTCCATCCCCTAGACTCAGCTTTGTCGAACTGTCTGCGTGTTTGTCTATTCCTCTAGACTCAGCTTTTGTCAAACTGTCTGCGTGTTTGTCTATTCCCCTAGACTCAGCTTCGTCAAACTGTCTGCGTGTTTGTCTATTCCCCTAGACTCAGCTTCGTCAAACTGTCTGCGTGTTTGCTGGTTTTCATATACACATCTTTGTCAATATGCCTGTGATAGGTTTACACTTCGTTCCTTTACTGTAGTGCTGAGAGTGTAAGCCGCAAATCTTTTCCACTGTCTGAACGCATTAGAAAATCTGCCGTTTTTTGGCAACGACTCAATCTCGGAGATGTACTGCAGCCTGGAAGACACGACAGACTTTATTATACACCACGCAAGGCAGTGCTATCCACGGTTCTACGACAGACTATGGACTCCACGCAATGCAGTGCTATCCACGGTTCTACCACAGACTATGGACCCCACTCAAGGCAGTGCTATCCACCGCGTCGTCTAAATAATATAGGCTCGTACTCAGTAAACTAGCATTTACTGAACCAGCATCAGCAGTCTCTTGAAAAACACCAAATTTCACAGCAAGTGCTAGCAGTTCTTACAGGTTAGGCAGTTGAGACTGTTTCAGATAAAGGAATCTCTCTGGAAATAGAATATCCACAATTTGTTCACTTTAGTTCTAGATATATGGAGCGAGTTAAGTGGGTTGCAAAATATACCGAGTCGCAGTGTCAGTTGCACGCAAAAATGGGCAGTAAAGAGAGAGAAAAAGGTTATTAACGCATTTATCAAAATAAATTATGTAGGCAATTTCCAAATGTACAAATGCTACCTGCAAAAACAAGGATATTAAATGCGGTACTGGATTCTTGAATTGGCTATTTTCCAATTATTCGCTTGAAGTAGTAATTATTGTCGTGTACGCTCGTTAATTTCAAAGAGAAGTGTTTTCGTGCTAGACGTTGGTGTTATTAGCCAACCGCCAGAGCGGATGTTATCATGTATAGTTGTGCACACAATCAATATTATTGAATCACAATAGTACTATTTCAGGATCGAAATATTCTGTTTTCGTTGTTGTATTTACAGTACATTTATCACGTTCCTTAATTAATCATTCGCTTCGCTTTGTGCATTGTACGCTGTACATTATTTCTTGTCAAGTATTAAAAACCCTACAAACTTAATTATGGACGCTTTCGCGAAAATTCAATCAAATAAATTCTCCTCCGGGAAGGATACGATGCTCCATAATGTATTTAAACGAAATATTAAATATGACAAAATGTAGTTTATTTAACGTAGATAAGGCAACAGAAACAAATTAATTTCACCTTTACCATTAACGTTATTACTCTGTCTTATCTCAGGTATTTCGTTTTAAAGCATATGCAGATGTCTAAAAATATCTGTGTGCGGTTGGCACAAATAACGGTATAAACTTGATCATATATCTTAATGTACATTTGCATCATTGCATTAGATCGATGTGGTCCATAATTCAGTGAACTGCAAGGACCTATTCATTTGCACAGAGCAGACAGATCAATTCGTGAGACATCTTTGAACTATACATTTGAACAATGAGTTCAAACCGGTCCAAGTTCGCCACCCCAACTTTATTGCAACAAATTTACATGCAACCTCGGGATAATTGAGGCTTCCCAATTTTGGCAAAGATCACTGGCACCTAGGCTAATCAGAGGTGTATAGACTCAGACTTGCCGACCTAATATCGATGAAAAGGGGTTGCTCATGAATCCAGTCGAAATGAAGACGCACAATAAGTTAATGAGGAGAGATTCAGAGATTCAGCAGTTTTAGAGACGACTCGAAGATACAACCGTCATTTTGAATAATCTATGCTACTCTCTCACAGCTGCTACAGCACGACTAGCCGCTCAAGTCAAGCATCTTGTTCATAAGAACATCTACCTCGCTGTTCTTTCATGTTGAATGTGTTTGAACACTTTCTTCAAGCAGCATTTTAATTAATGGCTTTTAAGTGTGCATATATCACGAAATTTATTTCAGTAGGGAACTCTGACTTAAACGACTTTAGTAGTGCTATTTGTTGAAAACAATAATTTGTTGATTACTGCGATTGAATTTGAGTAAAATTCCAGAGAACCCTGGGCTGATCAGCGGTCAGGCTATCTCCGGCTTAAAACCAATTGAAAGGAAAGTATTCCAATCAAATGGACTCACATTATAAATAAATAAATCACTGTAAAAATAAAAGAAAACGAGTTTTACTCCATACATAATAATATACATAAAATAAAATAAATTAAACCTACCTCTTCCTTCCTCTTCGGACTCAGCTTTATCGTTTATTGGTTTCGTAGAGACGTATTCCTTGGTATTTAGTTATGCGCGCCTAATTTCCTCGATTGAATTAATATCGAATCTTATTTCAAATAACTTCCATCAGCAGCCAGACACAGCGATAATTAAACTAGAGCGCACTTTATTGAAAATACTCACTCTTCACAGTTTTAATAGATCGAAGCTCGCGCGATAACCTCTCGGAATGTCCAGTACATTCCAATGTAGCCACTTGCTTATGCTAGCCTCCTGTTAAATATAACATATTGTTATCGGATAATAACAAACAGATATCATTGGAAATATGTCAGAATTTCAAAGAATTTTAAAATAAAACTATTTTAAAAATTAATTAAGATATTATAGTATTAGTCGTTTCAGTTGTTAGTCTTAATTTAAGATATTTATGTTGTTAGTCGAGATGTGAGGTGTTTCCATCGTTAGTCCAGGGGCGAGGTATTTCTGTTGTCAGTCCAGGTGCGAGGTACTTCTGTTGTTAGTCTAGGCGTAAGGTGCTTCTGTTGTTAGTCCAGGTGTAAGGTTTTCTTGTCGTTAGTCCAGGTGTAAGGTGCTTCTGTTGTTAGTCCAGGTGTAAGGTGCTTCTGTTGTTAGTCCAGGTGCGAGGTATTTCTGTTGTTAGTCCAGGTGTAGCATTTTGGTTGTTTCTCGGTGGTCTAGGTGGAATATTTCTTTGTTGATTGCTGTCAGGTACAAAATACATGTGTGTATTTCTGTGCACATTGTATGTTCCGCCCCCCCCCCAGTTGTGTAAAGAAAGTAAGCAAACTGCTATCGTTTATATTTCACTTTCCGACAAACCCTTAGCACACAAATTCCCCACCATACTCTACACTTTATTCATTGCTTGCGTGTTGCTCGATGCTACTTTGATTTTCAAGTAGGACGAAACTTGGCTTATCCAACAATAATTTTCAACAAATTAGCCCCTTTATTTGTCTTTCAATAATCTTACTACATAAAACGATGCATCGAATGTTAGCATTTTGATTTTGCATACCACTTTAAAATTCTCATTTGTCCTAATTATAATCTCAACATTAATTTTTCTTTCTGGAATTATATAACAAAAATATGTATTTAATTTCACCAAATAAACAGTAGAAGAGAACAATACAAAATAAAAAGAAGGAAAAAGAGAACAATGAAACTACAGTTCAAAACTCAACGAACATGCGCTAGAGAGGCGCAGCGCATTACAAATTACAAATTTAATAAATCTCTATGTTCCTTCAAAATTTCAGAATTAAGCACTAGGACTAAATAAGTTGGACTGGATGTTACCAACATGTTGTCTCCGTTACGGCAATGAGGAAAGCATTGACAAGGACACTCGCAGTGGTTACACTTAGAAAAGTATAATTGTGCGCATGCTATTTTGAATCATGCCATTGAACATTGATATTCTGAATGACCTTCCTGGCGCAACAATCTCGCTGTTCGCCTTCAAGCACGTGGAGGAACATGGTGAGTCAATTGTAAGGCCCGACATCACTGGGCCAACATAATATTCAATAATAATTTATTAAGCAATAATGATCTATTATATTTTAGTATCATTTTGCCATTTATATATTACAGCATGAATTAAGGAATAGTTTACACAAAAATCCTTCGCATAAGTCTACATGATCTATTGGTTTATAAAGAGAATAATCATTTGAATTTCTGTATTTACCGAGCATATCTGCACAAATATAATCCGAATATAATTTCTACAAACCAAATAAATTCCACTGTCAATATCATTTAGCAATCCTGTGTAGCCCTATTCATGCATTGCAATAGGTTAACGCATCTCTCATCCTATCTATATATTTCATGCTGAACGTATCTGTACAAAACATAATCCCAGCATAATAACGAAATAGATCCCTTGCATTTCAATATCACTTAGTAATCCGATATAGACTTATCTATAACTTGTAGTAGACTGAACCATCTCTGGTACCCTATCCATACATTGCACCGGCTGAAACTTCTCTCTCACTCTGTCTATATATTGCAGCCGGACACCGGCTGAAACCTCTCTTTATCACAATATCTATACATTGCAGTAGACTGAAACCTCTCTCTCACAGTCTATCTAAATAGACTGAAACCTCTTTATCATACTATCTGTACATTGCAGTTTTGCTGAAACCCCTCTCTCACAATATCTATAAATTGCAGTAGGCTGAAACCTCTAACTATCTATACTTTTCCGTTGGTGAAAACCTCTCTCTAAGCCTATCTATACATTTTAGTAGACTGAAAACTATCTATATAATTCAATAGGTTGAAGTCTCTCTCTCTCACAATCTACCTATGCATTTCAATAGACTGAAGCCTTTCTCTCACCCTATCTATATATTGCCGTAGTTTCAAACCTCTCTCACGCACCCTATCTATGCAGTACATTGCAGTAGGTTCCAAAGTCTCTCAGCACTGGTTCTGCGCAATGAGATTCAGAGCAGCGACGTCATGACGACGTTCAAAGTCGCTGCGCGACGCAATTCGGTCCCAAATGCATAGTGGCGCGAGTCTCACTCTGCACATCAATTAAACCAATCTATCAGCATTGTTTGAACTTTCTTCACTTGCACAGAACACATGGCGCCACATGGGTACTGATTTAATTCATAAATCAAAAACAAACAAAAAAATTGTTTAAAGTATAATTTATTCACATCTTGTAACATTAAGATAGAACAAGTAAATTCAAATGTGAAGCATTGACTGGATAGAAGGTTCACTGGATCTAGTCTCCCTTCACAGCCCTCGGCCTGACGTAGTGTAAGTTTATCAAATCGGACCAGGGAGACCCGGCGAATAGCCAGAATTTCATTTCGGATAGATTTTTGCCGTTCAAATTGTTCAAAGGGCCTTTAATCGAAATTTATTTGTTTTGGGATGGGAGTCTGAAAGTGAAAAGATTCCTGGCGAGCGGGGGTGGGGGAGCGTGGCAAAACAAAACATGCGTGATTTGAAGAAAAAAATATATGGGGGGGGGGGTGGGGGTTGAACCAGTAAATCCCTCTCTGGTACTGCCCTGAATGAGTCAGGCGATCGCGTCATCCTACTAATAGGCTACTAAGTAACATTTAGAATGTAGTGCCAAACATATAAAACTTAGTACAGAGCGCAGGGCTGACATAAATTTTTACAAATTTCCACCTGTAACGAAGCCATGGCTGGAAATCTATCTCACAAAACTTTCGCAAAACGAGGCTTAGCTGAACCATACGATGCCAATTAAACGAGCAAGGCCAAACAAAACTCTTCCAAACATTTAAGCTTGTGAAATTTATCTTACGCTGCAAAACTGAGAAATATCAACATAGTAGTAGTAGACACAATGTTTGGCGATTCCCTCAGCCTATCTATTCATTTTATGCAAAAATATCTGACTGGCATGCAGTAGCATAAAAGTGAAATGTCCCTCTCAATACGTGCACCAATCACAGAGAACTTCACTCAATGTATATGCACGTTTTAGATTAAATTGTTACAGTTCAGTCACTTTTTTACTGTGCGTTAGCTTCTTACTGTACATGCGCTTCTCGTAGTGAGGGTAAATCTCGTTCGAACATGCGCTTCTTACTGTGCCTTTACTTTCCTAATATACGTGCACATTTTATTGTGCATGTACTTTTCAGTATACATGCGCTATTTAGTGTATACGCTACTCATTTTGTAATCGCACTCTTTAATGCACTTGAACTCTTTAGCGTACATGCACTTGTCAGTGCGCCGTGTGCACCGTGTTATGCACTGACTTTAACACAATCGTCCTCTTAAATAGTCAAATATTTTCTCAAATCCATAATTTCATGGCATTTTTCGCGTGACCTTTGGGGCGTGGGAACTTGAGGCAATATGTTGCCTTGAAGACTAACTAAAGAAATTACTCGGGGCTGACAAATTCTATTTAATTGAATAATTCATTTCAACCGTCATAGGTAAATATGTAAATCATTATGTTATTATATTATCATATAAATTGCAAAGTACATTTATTGAAGGCATGTGTTCATTAATGACGTTACGGTTAGGAGCAGATTCGTTTGACAGCTTTGTCAATGTAATTGTTTCCCGTGACAAAGCTAGAGCAAATCTAATTCTTTGATCTACATCAGCTCATCGACAAGCAGTTGTATATCAGCTCGTATATGATTGTATTTTAATTCAACCAGTTCTGTTGCTTAATATTTGGTGATCTATTCTATTCAATTCTGACATTATAGTGGACGACCACGTTCGATGTGGTAGTGACTGCAATTCCTCAGGTGAAATTAATCCAACATTTAGAGAAAAGGAGTGATGCATAAGAACCAATCGGACTAAGTGATTATCTCGCTAGTATATCTAATACATAATATCACAATCGTAATATATAAACATATCATTTAGTATCTAATATAATTATAATATATCTCTATTTATAATCCATTAAGTCACTGCATAGAAGAAGGGAGTGCGAGAAAAATCTAATAACTATATCTCACTATAATGCGCTGAGAGTGACGGTACGTAGTGGGTGTGAGAAACATACATAATATAATGAGCTCTATCGAAATGGCAGCTCAATCCACTGTTGCCAATAGTTGACTCTGTAGTAATTTCAGAAACATGCAGTTGAATAACAAGCAGCAACGGGAAAGGAAATGATATGTTAAGAAGTTTGCACGGTCATAGCGATTCACATCACGTTTGACGAACGATAAAAGAAATTAATACTAGAATTTTAATTTTCAAAATTACTGAAATAATCAATAAAGATGTCATATAATGCCAAATTTCATCAAGTTTTGGTTAACAACAGTTATTGTGTTACGAATGGCCACTTTGCCTCAAATCTTCTTTTCTTCAGTAATTATTTTTGAAATATGTTTGGAAGCTTAAAAGCTAAAATCTACTGCTGTTTAACAAATCTTCCGAAGCACAAACCGACAAATTTAACGAACGTGTCAATCGAGATCAAATATGTTGTTATAATTTAAAAAATAGCAAATGGATAACAATAAAAAATAATCACAATAAATTAATATATACATATCAATAAAATAAGCATAGGCATACTATATCAAAATACGACATACTAGACATATAAACTGAACGGGTATAAGCGAGAACCTTTTGAGATTTTGAAACGTTACTAATGTCGCAGGTTAGTAGAGCGACAAAAATTTCCAGTCCATAAAATTTGAACTACTGTAGCCTAGTCCATACTTGATCATTTTAAAACTGAGGTTATTATGTTTATTGCTTCATTACAATTCGACTGGCGTTACAACAGAACGCTATTATTACAGAGAGGGCGCTACATATCACTGGTCCAGTAAAAAAACTGGGCAAAATCTATGGAAAATAACTCAAAGGAACTGTAAGTGGAAAATTGTTCACGACAAAGTTTCCTGCATCATTCTCTCGAAGCTTCAGCAGCTGATTCAGTTGGTTGATCACCCGTTTGCCCCGTTCTCTTTTCCCGCCTGCTCCTGGTCACTATAATGACGATGACGACCACGATGCTGCCAACCTGACCCAATGCAAATAGCACTATGATGAACAGGGACGCGATCGCGAAAACTTCCAAGAGCTTCATAGCAATCTTCATCACTTCGTCGGCACAGCCGACGTTATTGATGGCTTCCGGGTCGGGATTCGGCATCATGCAGCTGTCGATGTCTTGAAAGAACTTCGTGCTGGATGGTATGGGCATGTAGCGCGTCTTTTTTGCTGTCGGCTGCGTTGTCTCTTTTGGTTCCACTGTCGCGGTCAACGCTTCCACTGTTGCTGGATCAGGAGTTGTTGTTATCAACATTGTCATGCTCTTCAACTGAGCGCAGCATGAGATGGGGATGACGCTTGTGTTCGGGCAGACTGATCCGCACACCATCCAGCTCAGCGAGTGATAGTCGCTTATGTTGGTCACTCCACAGCAGGCGAATCTGAACTGAACCGCAGCCCACCCGGCGCTCACTTCATCCAGAGGTCCCAGGTCGATCTTTCCATCCTCTGTCACCACGACATCTGAGTACCATTTCTTTTCCAGCCCGGATTTCATATATGTCTTACCATTCTCTTTGAATGTATTCGTGTTGATAGCAATGATGATCAACTGCACCATCTGGCCGACGAGTAAGATGATCATGAGGACTACGTATGTCTTCAGAAATGGCATCTTCATATGGCAGGCGCCATAAAGACCGATGGCGGAAGCGCCTCCCATGAGCAGAGCTATGACGAGTACACAGAGTCCGGTGTAGGACATAATCCAGAGAGGAATGTTGTATGTGACTGCGTTGATGGCTATGTGCTCAAGTGCTACATCAGACTGTTCATAGTTCTCATTAATCACATTCGGATTAATCATACACACGGCCCCAAACAACAGCAGCGCTACTGCGACCACGATCGAGACGATATTTGTGATTATGAACAGAGTTCTGAAGAGATTGTTACAGATCTTAAGGCAGCTTATCTTCGCCATCGTAATCGTTCAACTGTAAGTACTTTTTTGATAAATAGTCAAATCTCCATACGACTTGAAGTCGTATGCAATGTAGCGATCTGTAAACAATAACAACACAACGGCTGTTGAATCATGATTATATAATGAAAAATTATATTAAAGAAAGTTTTAGAATTACAACAAATCACTTACAATAAAGTGATCAAAGCTTTGCTTTTAACCGTGAAAATAATATCTGTGTATATTATCATCATGTAATTACAGGATATTTATTGCTTTATATTGGATATACGAAAGCAGTGAAATAATGTACGTAGAATTGCCTAAAAGAAATAACTTATTTGAATTATCTATACGCTGGAGGTTTCCATTGAAATCCTCTTAGCTTCTGATGCAATCAGAAGTTAAACTGAAATTACTTTTCTATCAGAGTTGTGAATTTCTATTCATCGCACCTAAATGTGATTGAACAGTTTTCAAATTTTGTTGAATGGTAATGTTACTTAAATCGTAACTGATAATCATTTCTTTATGTAATCTAATTAATGTCTTAAGAACGATGGCAGAATCCAAGGGATAGATAACAGAGGCGGCCATTAACTGCCTCCTAATTTAATATTAGTACTATCAATTTGAGCACAACACGTTGGTGGTGCGTTGCCAGACGCTTAGAACCACCGAGTTCAAAGTGAGACTTCTACGATGAGTCGTTCAGCTCATCTGCTGTGGAGATGTCGATATGAAAACGTTTACAATAAATACGATCCAGTATCAAATAGAGTGGGGGCCGGAATGGTCAAGTGGTTAAGAAGTATGGTTGCATAGACAGGAGACCCGGATTCGATTTCCGGTTCAGACATAAAGATTGATTAGTTATTTGAAGGGGCTTGTCGTAAACCACTCGTCATATTTTTGTTTGAAACTATGTTTCACTTATGTTAATGACTTACTTTTACTTCACATTTAAAACTTGATCTTTCATCTCAAGAATCAAATTTGACCTGAAATTTCAATATAGGATAGTTCACAGAAAGATCCATAGTTCCAGTTACGACTTAGATAACCATTTTTCAACTGCCTTCAAGGGTCAACTTATTCCCTCTTCTTCTTCTCTGATTCTTTTCTTACATATCTGCATTAACATTGACAATTGGGCTTATGGCTACGGGTTTGATCTAAATTTAATATACATTTGTTCAATCAGGGGTGTAGGTTGCAAGGAAGTGCTGAATTTGATACATAGCCGCAAAATATTCTACAAATAGTTTGACTATTAAAAAGCCAGGAATCATTTACTTAGACGGGATAGCTGAGGGATGGAAGGGATAGTTAGAGGGGATAGCTGATGTGTTGAAAATTTCTTTTCCCTCCCATCCCTGAAACCCTCCCTTCCTCTACTACTAAAGAGTGATCCGTCTATTCTGTAGTTAATTACACAAAATTGATTTATATTAAGCTAGTTTGATGAATGCAGTTGATAAAAAAATCATGAATGTATCGAGCCAGAAAATGTTTCGTTTCTACTGTAAATCGCTCGCGAACCACTGAAAATCAACCTATTCGTACGATCTGAGTGTTGTCGCGCTAATTTTGTTGTCAGTTTCTATTATCAGATTTTACTAGACCCTATATAGAATTGATATTATTGACATCGCAGAATTAGTTTAGGCTTATAATATGTCAGGCTAAGGTCATTATTTATATTTGTGTTACCAAGGAACGACGATTTTGAAATAAAAGACTATTTTTTTTGAATGTTCTTAGAAATATTATTTTCGAGACTCCTTGTTAGGCTATTCATTTTGATAGCTTTCTTTGAAAATTACAATCAAGTAAATCATTTAGAATGTATCAAGCTTGTGCACAGAATAATTGATTAGCTATGGCGGACATTTGGAGTAATTACGAGTAGTAATGAATGAATAATTTTTGCGATTCCGCGATTTGAATTTTTTGGCACATAGGCCTTATAGCGTATCGTATGCTTTTGAAAAAATGCAGACATAATCATGAACAAATAGTTCCATTGAAAAAAATCATGAAACAACAATATTATAATAATGGTACAGTAATGTACATCAATACTTCAGAAATGATGTTAGCAAAGGCAATGCTGCGAAATTAACTTTTTTATTTTTATTTACTGTAAGATGAACTTTAATATAAACAGTCGAAGAGGAAATTCTACTGATATTTTTTGCGTTAATCATATATAAATCAGCCTCGTCTGCTTTCTCACCAAAACCCCACAGTCCCTACTAGAATATGCACTATAATTAGTAGAAGCAGTCGAAGTAATAGGTTGGATACGAATTTTGGCAGATCAAAACAACAATATAAATAAATTTAATATTGAGATCTTGTAATACATTATAATTAAATTATAATTTTCTTGTGATCGTGTTCTTTTGCGTCCAAAATGACACGTGTCATTGACTTTATCTTATATGTATGTCATCAAAAGCTGCCGGTGTCGGTGTGATGAATCTATGCTAAGGAAAGAAAAGTTATGAATGTTTTTTCGAAAAACCGATCCCAGGGATGCCGGTGAGTACGATAAGCATCTTTGCAACATATAAATCCAGGTTCTCACCGTAAGACTTTAGGGTTGTTATTTTGGATTATGGTTGTGGTCACTGGTTTTGGCTTTGGACCAGGGATTATTAAAGTATATGACTGGTGACTAGTTATACACTGCTTAGATTCAAAACAAAGTTTGTTTCTAAATTTTATTTTCTAAATGAAACATGTTCGTTCGTTTGGCATGTTCCGTAGAATTTGCACAGATTTCCAAGAAAAGCTAACTGAAATTTGGAGCCCATCCAAATCTACCATATCTCATGTTAAAGAGGCTTCTCATTGTCGGCTTTATGTCTGGAGCTTCACAGAAAATTGCAAATAATAATGTTTAATCCATTATTGACGGCAATGGAATATTAAGTTTGATAAAAAAGTAATATTAAAACTTTCGCATATTTTCCTAATTATATTTACATTATCCTAGCTCTGACGCCATATCTGATTATGTGAATCTGCGATTGAGAATACGATTTGGAATCAAATTTTGATATGGCAACTTCAATCTGCGCAGATATAAACATAAACTTAAATATACTAAGTTGACAATTAAATTAAATTTATATATAAACTTACTAGTGCGCATGCACTTCTGTGTGCACGCACTTCTCAGTGTACACGCGTTTCTCAGTGTACACGCATTTCTCAGTGTACACGCACTTCCCAGTGTACACGCACTTCCCAGTGTACACGCACTTCTCAGTGTACACGCACTTCTCAGTGCACACGCACTTCTCAGTGTACACGCACTTCTCAGTGCACACGCACTTCTCAGAGTACATGCACTTCTCAGTGTACACGCACTTCTCAGTGTACATGCACTCTTTAGTGCACTTGCACCTTTGTGTAACAGTACTCTTTAGTGCACATGCACTTCTGAGTGCGCGCCTGCACTGTGTTATGCACTGACTTTAGCACAATCGTCCTCTTAAATTCGTCAGTAAAGTATTTAATGGGACTGCATTAGAATTCACCCTGATATGAAACTGATGGCCGAGTAAATTTTTGCAATTTTCTAATTTCATTGAACTCTTCGGGTATCAAGCAATGGACGAGGAAACTAGAGGCAGAATTTTCCCTTGCAGACTAACTAAAGATATTGCTTGGAGGTAAACAATTCTATTTAATTGAATATTTTCAAAAAACTTTAGTAAATTATTAAATTATAAGGTTATTAAGTTATCCTAGCAGTTGCAGAGTACAGTTGCTGAATGCATATGTTCTTAAATGACTGTGGTTTGTAGCAGGTTCGTTTTACAGGTTTGTATATGAACTGTAATTACGAGTATGTCTCGTATTTCCTGTGACAGTAATAAAGTTCTTCTGTCCAGCAGCTTATGGGCAAGCAACCATATCACATATCTTATATGATTGCACTTCAATTAGACAAGTTCTTTTGTCTAATACTAGGTAAGCTATTCTATCAAATGGTAGTGACTGCAATTCAGGTGAAATTGATCCAAGTTCAAAAACACTTTGAGAAACGGAGCGCTGCATAATAACTAATCGGACTAAGTGATTATCTCGCTAGTATATCTAATATATAATACGACGATGATAATCTTTATTATAATATAATTTAGTATCTAATGTCTATTATAATATCTAATATCTTTATTTATGATCCACTAACTCACTGCAATACAGGGTCAACATTGCAACATAGAGGAAAGAAGTACAAATAAGAAATCATAAGTACACCTCACTGATATTCAATGAGAGTGACGGTATGTACATGTAGTTTGCGTGAGGAACATACAAAATGAGATCTATTGTGACAGCAGCTCACTCCACTGTAGTTTACAGTATAGTTAACTCTGTAGTAATATTAGAACTTGCCTTTGAATAGCAAGCAGCGGTGTACACCGGGAAAGAAATAACACGTTAAGAAGTTTTCATGGTTATAGCGATGCACATAGTTTCATCACGCATGATGAAGAACAGAAGGAATTAATTCTAGAATTTGACCTGCAATATTGCTAAAACAACCAATGAAGATTTCATACTGGTGCCAATTTTCATCAAGTATTGATTGGTAACAGTTATCATGTTACGAACGACCACTTTGTCTGAATTTCTTCATCAGATCTTTTCCAATATGTCTCTAAGCTCTAAAACTAGTCTGTGCTGTGTAATGAATTTCCCGACACTCTAAGCGACAAATCTGACGAGCGAGTCAATTGAGATCAAGTATGTTGCTACAATATATAAACAACAGAATGTGTATAACAATAAACCAAAAAAATCACAATAAATTAATATATATATATAAAATGTAGACGTCGACATACTAGACATAAAACTGAACGGGTATAAGCTAGAAATGTTTGAAATTTTTTAAACGTTACTAATCAACAAATCAACCATTTCGTGAAACATTACTACATGTCCGGACATGTCGTCGGTTTCAACTACACGTCTTCATAGAACGGCGGAAAATGTCTAGCCCATAGAAATTGAACTAGTATCGTCCATACTTGATCATTAACAAACTGAGGTCTTTAGCGTTTTGCTTTATTACAGTTAGACTGGCGTTACAACTGAACGCTGTTATTACAGAGAGGGCGTTACATATCACTCGGCCTGCAAAACATGGAGAAACCGATGGAAAATAACTCAGAGAAACTGTAAGTGGAAGAATGTTTAGGACAAAGTTGCCAGCGTTACTCTCTCGCAGCTTCAGCAGCTGATTCAGTTGGTTGATCACCCGTTTGCCCCGTTCTCTTTTCCCGCCTGCTCCTGGTTACCATGATGACGATGACGACCACGATGCTGCCAACTTGACCCAACGCAAATATCAATATGATAAATACGGTTGCTATCCCGAAATCGTCCAAGATCTTCTCAGCAATCTTCATCACTTCATCTGCGCAGCCGACTTTATTGATGGAATCCGGGTCGGGATTCGGCATCATGCAGCTGTCGATGTCTTGAAAGAACTTCGTGCTGGTCGGTATGGGCAGGTAGCGTGTCTTGTTCGCTGTCGGCTGCATTGTCACTTTGGGTTCCACTGTAGCGGTCAACGCTTCCACTGTTGCTGGATCGGGAGTTGTTGTTGTCAACATTGTCATGTTCTTCAACTGAGCGCAGCATGAGATGGGGATGACGCTTGTGTTCGGGCAGACTGATCCGCACACCATCCAGCTCAGCGAGTGATAGTCGCTTATGTTGGTCACTCCACAGCAGGCGAATCTGAACTGAACCGCAGCCCACCCGGCGCTCACTTCATCCAGAGGTCCCAGGTCGATCTTTCCATCCTCTGTCACCACGACATCTGAGTACCATTTCTTTTCCAGCCCGGATTTCATATATGTCTTACCATTCTCTCTGAATGTTTTCCTGTTGACAGCAATAATGATCAGCTGAACCATCTGGCCGACGAGGAAGATGATCATGAGGACTACGTATGTCTTCAGAAATGGCATCTTCATACGGCAGGCGCCAAAGAGACCGATGGCGGAAGCTCCTCCCATGAGCAGAGCGATGACGAGCAGGCAGACTCCCGTGTAGAACATGATCCATTGTGGAATGTGGTAGGTGACTGCGTTCAGGGCTTTGTGCTCAAGTAACTCCTCAGACTCAATCTGATAGTTCTCAATGATCACATTCGGATTAATCATACACACGGCCCCAAACAGCAGCAGCGCTACTGCGACCACGATCGAGACGATATTTGCGATTATGAACAGAGTTCTGAAGAGATTGTTACAGATCTTAAGGCAGCTTATCTTCGCCATCGTAATCGTTCAATTACCAGTAATTTTCTGATAAATAGTCAAATCTCCATACGGCTTGAAGTAGTATGCTATGTAGCGATCTGTAAATAATAACAACACAACTGCTATAGAATTATGAATATATAATGACAAATGATATTTAAGAAAGTTTTAGAACTGCAATGAAGTTGTCAAGACTTTACTGACAACCGTGAAAGAAAAATCTACCTCCATCTCTATTCACGTCGCTTAGTGATTCTCTTTATTCTTTATATTGGATTAGCGGAAGCAGTGAAATCATGTACGTAAAATTGCTAAAAGAAATAACTTAATTGAATTGTCTATATGCTGGAGATTTCCATTGGAATCCTCTTAGTTTTTGCTGCATTCAGATATTACTCAACTTAAATTAATTTTCTACTAGAGCTGTGAATTTCTATTTATGGCACCTAAATGTGATTGAACAGTTATCACGTTTCTTCAAAAGTAATGCTACTTAAATCTTAACCTATAATTAATCAATATCTTTAATTAAGCTAATTAATGTCATTAGATGTCAGAAACCAAGGGCTAGATTACAATGGCGGTCATTAACTGACTCCCAATTTAACATCAATGCTATCAATATGAGCACAACTCGGTGGTGGTGCGTTGCCAGACGACTAAAATTATTTCGGAGGGTAAATAGGATTAGAACGGCTGGACATGTGCAAAAATAATGGATAGTAAATGGTTAAAACTACTGAGTTCAAAGTGAGACTTCCATGAGTCGTGCGGCTCAGCTGTTGTGGAGCTATTGATATGAAAACGTTTGCAATAAGTATGACTTTCAGGAACAAGTAGAGTGGGGGCCCTAATGGTCCAGTGGTTAGGAAGTATGGTTGCATACACGGGAGACCCGGGCTCAATATCCGGTTCAGACATAAAGATTTACTAGTGATATGAAGGGGTCTTGTCGTAAACGGACTCGGCAAATCTTTGTCTACAACTATATTTTATTTGCTTTCACTTCACATTTAAAACTTGATCTTTCATCTCAGGAATCAAAATTTGTTCTGAAATTTAAACATAACATGCTTTCAATTAACATTTAAAACTTGATCAAGTTCAAATCAAGTCCACTGAAAGATCTACAATCAGTTACGAGTTAGACAGTAATTCTTCAATTGCCTTCACGGGTCAGCTAGTTAAAATTATTCCCCCTTCTCTCCCCCTGCTTCTTTCCTTACATATATTCGTTAACATTGACAATTGGGCTTAGAGCTACCCGTTTGATCTAAATTTAATATACATTAGTTCAATGAGGGGTGTAAGTTGCAAGTGCCGAATTTGATACATAATAGCCAAATATTCTTCAAATATTTTTGCCATTCAAAAGCCAGGGATCATTTACATAGAGGGAATAGCTGAGCGACAGAAGGGACAGCTAGAGAGGATCGCTGACGTGTTGACAAAAATGTCCCCTTCCCTCCCTGCAACCCTCCCCTCCTCTACTACTAATGTGTGGTCCGTTTATGATATTGTTAATAACGCAAAATAAATTTATACTAGGCTAGTTTGACGAATGCAATTCCTGAATAATATGAATGTATCGAGCCAGAAAATGTTTCGTTTCTACTGTAAATCGCTCGCGAACCACTGAAAATCAACCTATTCCTATGATCTGAGTGTTGTCGTGCTAATCTTTTTATCAGTTTCTATTATGAGATTTTATGAGACTACATAGAGAATTGATATTATTAACATCGTAGAATTAGTCTAGGCTTATAATGTATGACGCGAAGTTTATTGATATTTGTGTTACCAAGGAACGACGATGTTAAAATAAAAGACCATTTGATCTGAATGTTCATCGTAATAGCTTATTTTCGATATTCCTTGTTAATCTATTCATTTTGATTGATTTCTCTGAAAATTTCAATAAAGTAAATCATTTAGAATGTGCTGAACGTGTTCTCAAAGTTGATAAGCTCTCTCGGACATTTGGAGTAATTACGAGTACCGCAGTAAATAATTTATTTATTTTGCGATTCCGTGATTTTAATTAATTTTTATCACTTAGGCCTTCTACGACTAGCGTATGGTGTGCTTTTGAAAAATTACAGACACAATGATGAACAAATACTTTCATTAAAATAATCATAACCAATAATGGCATATAGTAATGCTACAGAAAATTTGCATCAATGCTAAAGAAATGATGTAAAATAAAAGAGGCTATGCTACAAACTTTAACTTTCAATTGTTATTCAAGGTTATTTAAATATAAACAGTCGAAGCGAAAATTCAAACCATTTAAATATTTTTGCGCAAATCATTTAGTAATCAGCCTCGTCAGTTTTCTAATCAAAACCCCACTGTTCCTCCCAGAATATGTACCACAATTAGTAGAAGTATGCGTAGTAATGGGTTGGATACAAATTTTGGCAGATAAAAAATCAACAATATGAGCAAATTTGATATTGTGCCATTATCATAAATTATGATGAAATGATAATTGGCTTGTGGCCGCGTTCTTTTGAGTCAAAAATTACACTTGTCATTGAGCATATCTTATTTGAGTGTCATCAAGAGCTGCCGGTGTCACACCGGATGAATCTAAAGTTAAGGTAAGAAAAATCACGAGTAAGATTGCGAAAAATCCATCCATGGGATTCCAGGGTGTACGATAAGTATCTTTGCAATATTATATACAGGCTCTCAGCCTACTGATTTCTGATTTATGTTCTGGATTATGGTTATGGATCATAGTCAAGGTTTAAGGACAAGGGTTAAGAACTAAGTCAAGAACCAAGGGTTAAATATAAACAGTTTAGATTAAAATCGAATGATCTTTTCCATCATTTTTTGCTATATGAAATGTTTTTCTCTCGTTTGGCACGTTCCATAAAACTTAAAGAGATATTCCAATGAAAAGTTGAATCATTGACTTTATCCTAATCGGCCGAATTATATTTCAACGAGTTTCTTTTCTGTTGGCCTTACCTTCTTATAGATTCACAGAAAATGACAAATATAAATATATGATCAATTTATGACAGCAATGAAATATTATTTCAGTTTTAGGTATGTTTTCGTTTTGAGATGTTTGCATATTTTCCACCTTATATCTACATGATTCCTTACTATCGTTGTGGTTGCTGACATTTGTGATGAGTATTACTTCCATGCACGAGTAAAGCGGGAGGCCTTTATGGTGCAATGGTTAGCACATTTGCCTGTTATGCAGGAGATCCTGGTTCGATTCCTGATTGGAGAATAACGTTTTACTCGCGATTGGAAGGAGGGTTTGACGTAAATGAATCATATACAATACCATCTATAACACTATGACGCCCTGTCTGAATGTTTGAATATGTTGAATATGATTTTAAATGCCATATCAAATAACATTTAATATGACATCTTTAATCTGAGCACATGTTAGCGAATAATAAAAATTTAAGTGTTTAATCTGGTAGGCCAATTCAGAATTATGATTATAAGCAAAGAATTTATTCACTGCAAGTCTTCGCTATTTTATATTCAGTAACGTAAAGGGATGATCAAATAGCTCATTGGTAGCGTGCTCGACTCGGAATCATAAGATTGTGGGTTCGAATCCGCGCCAGGAGTGTTGTTTGGCAACAAACTTGGGCAAGTTGTTCACGTCCCATTGCCTGTACGGGAAGGACCTTTGGTCGCCCACCCGTGCTCATCTGGCCTAGTGGATCGGTGGTTAAAGTCATGTGTAGTAATATGCAAGACAAATAACCATTGCCAGAGCACTATCATCATCATCATCAACTCAGCACACAAGAATTAAATAAACCTGGGAAGTTAAGCATATATACTTCAGTTCCGACAAACTTGACCACTACAAGGCTCATCACTTTAATTGCATCTAGATTAGTAAAAGCTGCTTATCCACAAAACATAATTGATCTTAATTGTTTATAAAAAGATGAAATACTAAAAGCAGAGTATCTTACCGCCTCATTGATTTTATCGCTCAGTCTCTGTATTTCACGTTTGCGCAAGATCTTCGTGTATTCCTGCACAGAAGTCACAGAGAAGCACACAGAGTCAGAAATCAATTTCATCACACTCACTCCGATTCTTTTCAACAACTACTCTTTTTCATTACTAACACAAACAAATCTGGAACAATATTGAAAACATGTTTCTGAAGAAACTTGCAAAGACAAATACTTTAAGCTATATGCATAATTATCGGAGAATATCCCATACTGCTTCATTCTTTAGTATTAGCAGGAACATTATTGCCGTCTCACTTTTCTTTCAATATTAGCTGTGCAAACAAGAACTGCCCTTTTTTGCTTTACACACTAAGTACTTACTTGTTTTAATTCAATTAAAAATTAAAAGTATTAAAGGCATTTTATTGAATAGTAAGACATTTAACAGTTAAAACCATCTTACTTTATGCTTTAAAGAAAAACATCCATAATGACATAAAAAAATGCATATATTATATGTCATGTTCCATGGCTTTCAGATAGAAGGTGGCAGGGTGGTGATTTCCCTTCATGACCCTTAGCGTGACGTCATGCATGATTCATTTATCTGGAGCCAGTGTTCTAGGTAAGCATGTCTCATTCACTATCTAGTAATTTTACAGCTTGTACTAACTTTTGCTTGGTAAAATAGACAGCAGAGCCAACACAAATTTGCCAGATTTGTTACCAATAACATTATAGCCCGGCGCGGGAATGTCTTGGGACCTGTTGCACATGAGGCGAGCGCTCACCTAACTGACCTACCTGAGGCATCCTTAGCTTGCGCTACCTTACGCTAGCAAAATATACCCATCTATACACAAATGATTTGCTATCATAATGCAACAAAGCAAGCAGAGCAGATGTACACACTAATCACATCATTCGATCATTAAAAACATTCAAAAGGGAAGAGAACAAAAGGGAAGAAAAATAACCCATCCTCGGTTGGGGTTGGCGTCAACAAGGGCATGTGGTCATAAATACTCAGCCATAATGAGCTGACACGGGCATAAGTCAAAGTCCATACCTGTGCGAAGCACAGACATTTTTCAAAATGAAATATTAGATTATAAATGGGTGATGATTCCAATAAAGCTTGACCTTGCAGAACACATTGTGAGATGATTTCATCTCATTGTTGACTAATGTTGTTCTTAGCATTAACTGTTACTGTTTTTTTTTTGTTTCAACTGAAAAACAGAAATACTGATTCATGCTAAGAACAGCATTTAGACAACCAGGTTGAAGTGTATTCAGACATTAAGGTAGAAAATACAACGGAATACCTGGTATTTCTCTGGATAGTCTCTTGACATGAGATCGTACACATCTTCAGCGTTCAAAGCAGTCAGTCCTATTAACAGAAGTAGATTACATCAGCTAGTAGATTACAACATCTAACAAAGGGGTAGTTTAAGCATGACCACATGATATTTGGGCAAAGAAACGCGAGACCAAATCAACTAAACGATATTATTAATCAATGAAATGTTACCAGTAGCTTAATCTGAGAGTATGTGTCATTATAAAATACTGTATACAACAAAATATAGTCAGTCAGCTGACAAATGTCTATAGTCTCAATTAAACTTGCATGCCACTTGACCAATGAGTACAAGGTCAATGTTTAGCCAATGTTAACATAGAGGTAGATCAACAACAACTAATAATTATAATGCACTATATCTGAAACAGCCAAACAGAAACTATGGTATCTCAATATTTTTCATACAATTTCAACAGCAATAAGACTATAAAATAATACTATCACCAAATGAGCTATGCTCATCGTATTAACCGCATTAGAAGCATCTGAAACTCACATTGATATGCTTGTAGATCTACCATACTAATCTATAACAAATTTGTTACTATAGACAACATTAAATGTAGTAGAGATTACCGAGATCACACTGCATCTCTGTGACGGCATTCTGTTCTCGCAGGTACTGCCTCTCCTTACAATCAACTGCACGTCGGCGCACATCTGCATCAACACATTCACAACACAATTCTAATACACTAGCAACAATTAAACATTGCATGCCCTTCCTGGCATCAACAATCTTATTACTTGCATAGTTGAGCACAAGCAGTCAATTGTAATACCAGATATCAGTGGACTGCAGTAATAGTACAAGTAGTACTGGATTAAATTATATACAAGATTCAGTATGAACACTCGTTTGCTAAGTACAGATTAACTAAGATAAAGATTTGCTGTAGAACTACTGAATCAACTGTAACATTTGTCATCATATCCAGCAGCAGGCTACACACAACAAAGTGATCAGACACTCCTCGAGTTAGAGCAAACATTAAAGATGATTTAAACCAGTCAAAACAGTCGATAAAATTGCGAGTTATCTGAGAAAACATGATGATAAATTTGGCTAGGATGACTCTGCACTGATTACAGCAAGAAATATTCCTAATTATCAATGAAAAAAAAACCTATAAAACTAACACATTACTTCAACAATCAATTACACAACAAATAACCTGGCGTAAACGACATGGATGATGGTCTCCATGCTAACTCTCTCTCCATGAAACAGACTATAGATACATTTTTCACATTGAAAACCTCACCTGATTATTTTCACACTAAAAACCTCACCTGATTATTTTCACGTTGAAAATCTCACCTGACTATTTTCACATTGAAAACCCCACCTGATTATTTTCACATTGAAAACCTCACATGATCATTTTCACATTAAAAAATCCTACCTAATAATTTTCACATGAAAACTCTACCTGGGTACTTTCTCTTGAACGAAACGACTCCGATGTATTCGCTGATCTGTTCCTGCAGGACATACCATTCAGCGGACCGTTCTTGCGGCCACTGGTACTCCAGTACACTTTCAGCCGTCACTGAGCTGAAACGTATTACAAGTTCAGTCAATTCAGTCCATACATAAACAGAAACAACAGTATCGAAGAGTTACAAAAACATGGACAAATTAAAAAATCACACATTAATAAGAACTTATTACACAACAGACTTCTTCAGCAAATAATTTAATAAGTATCCGGGGATTTACGTCACAAATAATTCTGGATTATGAACTCCATCATCATTCATACAAATTTAACAAAAGTTTTTTTCCTTGTAAACAACTACTAGAGCTTCCAACAACTGTCGGCAGCCGGAGGAGGAATGGGGCCCTAGCCTGACGGAGACTAGGGCGGGACACAAACAACAACAGCTTCCAACAATGGCTCTTTTCCACAAATCTCCTTCCAAATCTTTGTCAAGTGTCTGTCCTGCTCTCAATCCCCATATATTCAAATCCAATAGAACAAACCTACCATCTCACAAATAACTCAAGATTGTGTATTTAAACATGGACTAATCCAAGACCTTTTCAGTACATATTGACCCAGTGCAAGGAGCACAATCCCCATCATTACAAAAACATCACCAAAAACAAACGATCATGTGCACAAAACGATTGAATGATCAGAAGCTGACACTCACGAAATACGCGACTGAACGGTAGCGAGAATTGCTGTCTTCCTTCGCTTTGGCTTTTTCTCTCCATCGACATCCTGCAGCTTATCAGCAGCATCATCCTCGACACAATCTTGCTGTTGTCCATCAAACTGGCAGTCCATACTCATTTCTGTAATAATTAACAATAACACAATGCAATAACACAATGCAATAATCTTTCAAAATATTTGTTGATATCAAGTAATCAACTAATTAATTTCTAAGACTATGTGCTAATACATGATATAGTACAATCTATAAACAAATCCCACCATGCACGCTTAAGTTAACTTGCAAAGAAGAACAGAAAAGTGCAGGTTTAGAATTTTCATCAATACAAACAGAGTGACTAACATCACTTGGGAGGTCGTCAACTATCCCAGGATCTAATATCAATATCAGCACATTTAACAACATTTAAAAGTTTTAAGTTAAAGTGTCCATTATTATTAAAGTTATATTAATCATAATAATTATTAACATTAGTATGATAGCTAATTATGGCAACGATGATGACAACATTGGTAACTGACAATCTTGACATTAAAAAACTGATCACAATTATAATAATTTTTAAAAATGGACTCCAATTAAATTTCATTCTTATTATCATTTATTATTAATAATTAAATGTTAAATTAACAAATTCACCAAATAAGCAGTAATGCAAGGCAAAGGAAAGATTACCATCGTTTGACACACTGCAGCTGCCGTTGTCGCCGGACTGACAGATAACCTCGACCGTACCGTCGAACACCTCAATAACCATTCTGTCTCCTTCTCTCAGTACAACATCATCCGCTTCCTCCACCAAGTCATCACCCATTCCAGACACGACGGACTCATCTTCAACGTTCTGTAACAAACTTTCCTGAAACACGGTTTCATCAACAGCCTCATCATCGTTGGGACGACCGTTCGGCTGGTTAATGTCATCGTTGGGACGACCGTTCGGCTGGCTAATGTCATCGTTGGGACGACCGTTCGGCTGGCTAATGTCATCGTTGGGACGAGCGTTCGGCTCATGCTGGCTGTCATCGTTGGAACGATCGTTCGGTTCATGCTGGCTAATGTCATCGTTGGAACGAGCATTCGGTTCATGTTGACTACTGTCATCATTACTTGATGATATGTGGCTCATTTTCTAATGTCCTGATAATGTAACTCTAGCCTGATAATAAAAGCACTTAAACACACCAGAACAATTTTCAGACAACAAATTTCGATTAATAACCAGTCATCATAGAGCACCATAAATATTCTTAGCAAACACAATTATTACTTTAAACAGAGGCAAAGCAATGCTCACGTGTAAGGTTTAATTTATAGCAAAAATGCAAGGTACAAAAACCTTGACTTATCAAGGCATTTTCAATGGTGCCTTGGCCTTGAGACAAATTTCTCGACTCCATGACGTGACTACTGGAAATTAAGTACAATTACTATGTTGCATAAGAAAATATATTGGTTCTAAAATATCCAATTACAGGCCAATATCTTTCACCACTTTGAGCGCAAATTAATGGAGAAAAATCTGAGCATATAAAGTATTAGCTGAAAGAAAATAAAGAAAAATAGATATTGCGATAGTAAGTCTTACAACCATTGGGTCAACGATATTATAGGTAATTGGGTTAACCGATAATTTATAAACTTCTTTGTTGTTGTTCTTAGGCATTCTGTAATTTAATATAAATATTATAAGTATATAATCTTATTAGAGCGTAGCTTTAAATTAATATATGCAGTGATTTAGTCATAACATCAGGATGTACTATCGGTTGCATTAACGAAGAAAATGAACAAATTCAACAAATAGACATTAACTTCAATATCGCTCAAGAGAACTAGCACAAAGAAGAATAGCTATTGTTAATTTGTTACAGCTGCGTTTTTTCTGTAGAATACTTGTTTACTCGCTGCTGCCTGCAGCAGTAGTATCTTTTATTTTCATCAACTCACATGT
Organism: Buchholzia appendiculata; assembly: GCA_034694885.1. NCBI lineage: Eukaryota > Metazoa > Annelida > Clitellata > Enchytraeida > Enchytraeidae > Buchholzia > Buchholzia appendiculata. The sequence goes on along the minus strand of JAQFYQ010000037.1, from coordinate 260 downwards.
ACAGTTACAGTAATCAAGCAACTGATTTTAAAAAACATTACCGAATAACCAAGCATAATATCAAACATAAAAATGAGTTTAGCAGTCTAGCATCAAATTGTTGAATAAAAAATATTTTAAATAAAAAGCAATGTTATTTTGTAACTGATGAAAATGTAACGTGTACTGTATAAGACTGGTTCGACTGTTTACATTATTTCCGCTCCTTAATGACATGAAATTGAAATTGACTCTGAATTTAATCAAGAAAAATTTTATTT
>JAQFYQ010000036.1:0-26014 GCA_034694885.1 Buchholzia appendiculata | reverse complement strand
AATACCAAGTTGCAGTCCTAAGCATAACTTATGATTTATGATGATAAATTATAATTTGTGAATTATAATATTTATAATTATGGACGATTTAACTTGCTATTATTATTACTGGGTACATAAATGATCTACCTTTTGTTATTATCATCATCATCACTTATTTCCTTGTCAAGACCGATGTAGTCCATAAATGGCACTACATGGTTAATTAATGCGAATTGGACTTAGGCAAATTGTTCGAAACTGTTATTATGAGAATATTTTATTTGTTGGAATTGTAGGGCATGGTTTTTACCTTTTGTAATTTATGAAACTAGATTTCGTAATCGGAAGGTCTATGCTTTCTAGATCTGACAGCACTTGACTTCTTAATGATGAATGAGCCGTAAATGATGATTGTTTGTTATAATGCCGGTTATCTTATCTCACATTAAATAGTTACATTATGTTCATGGGCATTATGTACTGGCTTATCTAAGAACAGTAATAGGTCTTGGGCAGATGCGTTGTCTAAATATGATTATCATTTATAATATTACGTGAGCATATAGTGCTGTACTAGTAGGCTTGTGGAGACAGTTATGGAGAATTATAATTTACTACTATTAGTGTATATTGTTATTGAGCGATAATAATATAAATTGAATATTGAAGCATAATTTAATGACATCTGTATACATATGGATGCCACATCGTTTTGATATTCATAATTTTTCATGTTAGCAAGGTTTAATTTGTCAAAACTACCTTTTCTCTTTAAAGCAGGGTTGTTACCATCCTTTTCGTTGTTGGAAACTTCTTTGTGTTGTAAGGGACTTCGTTTATGTTGTCAGGATCTTCTTTGCATTGTCAGGAGCTTTTTTTACTTTGCCTGGAATTTCCTTTGCGTTGTCAGGAACTTTCTTGACGTTGTCAGGAACTTTCTTTTGTTGCCAGGAACTTTCTTTACATTGTCAGGAACTTCCTTTGTGCTATCAGGAATTTTCTTTACGTTGGCCGAAACTTTCTTTGTATGATCAGGAACTTTCTTTACATTGTTAAGAACTCCTTTACGTTGCCAGGAACTTTTTTACGTTGTCAAGAACTTCTGTACATATTCAGGAACTATTTTGATTGTTAATTGATTGCTTCAGGAGCTCCTACTTTGTAGCATGCTTCTTAATTGTTTGGCTTATAAACTTTATGGTTTTATCCTTGAGTCTGTGTCTACCTTTAACTATGTATCCAACTAGTATCTTGCTTTCTGCTTGGTCATTGTGTTGATGGCTTTGTGCAAGGTCAAACGATCTCAGGTTACTTACATGATGTCTGGTCGCCTACGCTGTTCACTAGAACTTTGCTAATTCATTGCTATTGGATATACCAGGCAGCAGTGTGTCTGTATTCTGTTTCATTTTCTCAGATATGGTACATCATTAAGTCATTGTATAATAGGCCATATCACAATACCTTAAGTCATTACAATCTACATGCCTTTGGGTCTCAGTTTTTCTGTTAAGCATTCCCTTCCTTTATTAGTTGTAGAATGCACGCTAAGAAGTCCATGAAACTTTCAATAGTAAATGTCTATTACGGTAACACTAAACCTTCGTCGTGGTCATCGTCCACTTGTGACGTCAGATTTCTTTGTCAGTAAGAGTTAAGACTTTTCCATCAATTGCCCTTTTGCACCGTTAAGACTGTATTAAAGCTAAACCTTGCACTTTAAAAGTATAGGCTACCTTTGAACTTTTCAATGTTTAAAAGGTTCACTATAAAGAAAAGGTGCACTTAAATTCACTAGGCATTTTAAGTAAATTGCTTTTAGATAAATTTTGTTAACTATTCATATTTTGCTGGGTTTGAGTGCACTGTTGGATGCAATTGCACGAGTGTTCAGGTTTTGCACTAGCTAGACAATGAAGTCAAATAGTGCAATGTGGAGCATCAGTTAATCAGTTGTGGTGGAGATTATATTGAATAATCTTCAAGTAGTAGTTGTGAAGCTTGTTGAACATATGAGCAGGCAGATAATTTACATCATGTATTTGTTGGCTGAAAAAATAGTTAAAGTACATAAATATGAGAGAGAAGGAGGGAGGGCCATAACAATTATTATATGAATTTTTTATCAATACTTAATGATAATTTTTAAAATATTGTTGACTGCTCCTCTACCCGTGGTCATCCAATCAAATTTATTAAGCCAACATTGTGCAATAAACTTTGAGCTAAACGCCTTTAATGTCAGATGCATTAAAGCCTGGAACAGTTTCAATACCGATGTTGTATTATCACGTTCTGTAATATATTTTAAGCACAGTTTAGAACGTGTTGAATTATTAAATCATTGTTCTGTATGTGCTTAGAATAATGGCATAATATTCTTGTTATATATATTTTGGATTTTTTATACACCGTATGTTAATTTTAGAGCAGTTTAATTTTAATGCGGTCCATTTTAATGTGCCTGTTTGGTCGGTTTGATCTCACCGTAAAGGCTATGCTCTGTATATAATGTTGCTTGTGTGTTGATCTATAGATGATTAAATCAAATAAGTGAAATGAGATTATTTCAAGTCATAATGCTTTAGGCTTCCGCATGGATTTAAATAGAAAATTTTAGAAATAAAATCTTTTAAATGTAAAGTATTTTTTAAGCGAATTCACATGTTCGGGCATACATAGCAAATTATGTAGATATGCAAAAGGTGCATAGTAGAAATTTAGCAAGAGCCACAGACTTATATTCTAAAGTATTAAATCGTCATATATAAGATATTTAAGGAAGAAAGTAATTTCACTGTGTTTATTTTTTATTTTTTATAACTATGGAAAAGTTCTATGTTTCATATCGTATCTATTTTTGATTGTATTGTACTTTCTAGTTATGTCATTGAAACGTGAATTGTAACTTTTATGTGCTCATGTATAAATTACACATTGGAACGTGTATATTGTATTGTAATGTATGTTGGAACATTGTATATCAATGTTGCATGTAGTATTATTACAGAGCTATGTATACATAGACATTATGTGCCCCAGTACAGCTTACGTTGCGTTAGAATTATGATACTTTAGAATATGACCTAATGGACAGACCTGTCCATACAAGTTGGCTGGAGTTTACCTGTATCTCAACAATTGGTCTGCTTAGATTGAAGTTGATTGGAGTTTACCTACGGTGTTCAATGTTTGTTTAGATTGGAGTTGATTGTAGTTTACCTGTGTTTTGATGTCTGTTTTAGATTGGAGTTTACCTGTGTTTCGATGTCTGTTTAGATACCGTTAGGGGCTGGTTCAGAGGCGCCTCCTTCTTCATCTATATCACTTACTTTCTTTCACAATGGGTAAACTACGCTTTTGTTTCTTAAAATTAAAAAAAATAGGTTAAACTATTTGATTTTTGCTTAAACTCTAAAATATTTAATATTTTTTAAATAATGGTGTTGTATAGCAAATAGTACTTTCTGATTATTTTTTGTCGCAGTTGTATGTTATATTAATATGCCCAAGTTTTACAAGTGCCATTTTATGTTTCTGTTCTGTATTTGCCCTGAATGAGAGCTCCTTTTAATAAAATTAAGCTGTTTACTAGGTTTAATGCAAGATATCTCAATGATTAAAGTTTACGCATTGTTATTCGTGAATTACACGTGAATTACACTTATGTGTGTCAGTTATCGTTCTATAAGTTGCTCTGTTACAACTTACACAACAACGTTTGTCCATGATAATATGACATGTTAATAGTAACGTGTTAATATTGAAATTTTTACGATGATTGCAAATGTCTATTTCTTGTAACACTTATTTCGTTAATGATTTAACTGCTATAATTTGTTGCAAATTTAACCATATTATTGATGAAGTTACAAATTGTTCATCTAATAAAGACCGAGTACTTAATCAACTTGAATGATGAACAGATGTCTGCATATAAAGGATTGACGTTTTACTGATGGAAGTATTTATGCTATCAGTAGGTAAAGCCTTTACAGTTAAGTCATCCCTATGTTACAGCATTATCTCCTCGTTACTGTATTACTTGCTGTAGATCTGTGTGCCTGAGTGTTGTAGGGAGATTGGATGTGGCAGTTTGCAGTCGGCCTGTATCTAGTCCACATAGACGGCAAGCAACTGCGTCTCGCCGCCATATTTGGATTCACAAACGGCACCTGCGTACTGCTTTTCGGTGGTATTGTCGGCGACTGGGTGGATCGAAATAAGCGTCTCACAGGTACTGCCTTATTCGTTCTGTTGTCCGCGAGGATGTGTACTTTGGAGTTTGTGTGAGTTAGAAACATATTTGTGCATCATCTGATAAAGCTACTTGCGCGTGTATTTACAATGAATATAAGTGCGGTAATCTGAATGCACTTATTAATTCGGCATTGAGCTTTCTGCCAGCATGAAAGTGGCATCCAAGAGTGTAAACTCTAATGGTAGATTTATAGAATGTAGCTTTCTAACCTTCAACATTGAAATTATTATGAATGCTATTAAGTGTTAAATAACTTGAATTATTCCAGTGGACCTATATTCGTGAAATTACTTTCAAGTCCTTTGTACGGTATTTTGTCGTTTCAGTCGTCCGTATTTCGTTGTTCGTGCAAAACTTCTGCGTCGCAGTGAGCGCGATCAGCGTCTGTGTCGTCCTCGTGTTTCACCTGGAGCACCCCGACTTCACGGAGCACCATTCCTCCGATCCTTGCCTCACAGTCACCCAGCAGACACCTGGTGTCGATGAGACGACGTCGCGTGTCGCTACACGTGTCTTGATTGAGGTAGCCATCGTGGTGTTTGCCATCGTGGCGCAGCTCGCAAGCATCGCGTACAAGATAGCGATAGAGAAAGATTGGCTCGTCGTCATTGCCGGCGGGAAGTCGTCCCGACTCGCAAGTCAGTTTTGAATAGTGTTCGTTTGTCACTAAACCAGTAAACAAAAACCTGTTTTAAAAGAGCCGAGTTTTTGGCAAGAAAAAAATTGACTGTGAAATTGAGCTTTAAGCTCAGATGAAGCAGTTAAAGCTGACGATTAGACTGATACTCATTCGTACTTTTTGTAATCTGAAACTAAATCAGTTCATTTGATCATGTGCGGTACTTGCTTTTTTGCCATTATGGGATTTCAGGCCTGACTTGTCGCATTTGAATTCAAGAGAATTGAACATCTATAAATGTCTTTCATTTAATCTACTTGGATTTGATGCTGAAAAGACCTTTCTTGTATAAAAATTGATTTTGCAGTTGACTAATAGTTTCACTTATTGTTACTGGTAATAATTATGCTAATGCTTAATATAGAAATGATGATGATAGTGCTCTGTCCGAAGACAGGTCCTGGCGATGGTTATTTTGTCTTACGTATTACTACGCATGACTTAACCACCTACCGTTTAGGCCGATGAGCATGGGTGGGTGGCCAAAGGTCCTTCCCGTACAGGTAATGGAGTGTTAACAATTTGCCCAGGTTTGCTACCAAACACAATCAGTCGTTGCAGGGAGGCAAACCCTCTATCTCTTCGCTGCGAAGCGTGCGCGCTTAACGACTGACCTATTCGGTCACTCCGTAGAAATATAGAAATAGTGGATTGTTATTTGGCATAGAACAAATTCATTCTTGAATGCTGACTTGCAGTAATAAATAACATCGTTACTTTGATATATTTTCTCTACTGGTTCTCTTGAAATTTGTCGATCATAGAATGGCTAGAATGTTGCTCTAATTTTGTTTTGATTTTCTGTTGCAGATTTGAATGCGACGACTCGGTCGCTGGATCTGGCGTGCAAGGTAGCTGCTCCACTGTCGGTTGGTCTCGTCATGACATACGGATCTCTGATGATCTCCGCCGTGTGCATCGCTCTGTGGAACATCTTCTCTGTGTTTGTGGAGTACGGCCTTGTTTCTCACGTGTACTCGCTGGTTCCTCAACTCGCCATCAAGCCGAGTAAGACAGGTATCAAACTTGCATTCATCATTAGATGATTAGATCAATTATATTGAAGGGCACTACATAAGATGTGTAATACATTCTGTATTTCAAATTTTCTATAACAGCATATGTATTGCAGTTGTAGGATTTTGCGGGATATAGGGCCGAGTTGTCCACCTGTTCCATTGTTTTAACATTTCTCTCTTTCGAACCTGTTTGTGACCTTTTTGTTGATGCCAAGGAAATTTGTTGTCCTCCCATTTCACTCTACAGTTGTCCTCCCCCTTTCACTCTACAGTTGTCCTCCCCCTTTCACTCTACAGTTGTCCTCCCCCTTTCACTCTACAGTTGTCCTCCCTCGCTTCAGAAAGTTTGACACTATAGTTCACTCAAAATGTGATCTTGGTCACCTGTTGTCAAACCTGGTGTAAACAGTAGGATATCTAAACAGAAATGCCAACTAAAATAGAAGACTAGTTCAGAATATTGTCAATGTTTTATCGGGGGTTTGAATCCCTGACATTACTGTCTGCAGTTTGGTGCTTTGTGAATTGATGTTTTTTTATGCTCGTTTACATGTAATGTTTGTTATTTTGTTCACAGAAATTGGTCTCGAAGATAAAGAGCTTGTAGCATTAAACGAGAAGAATCCTGTGGTCAAGGCAACGTCACAAAGCAACGTACATATTGAAACTCCCGAGCCGGGTAAGGTGACGAGCAGCACTCCGATGTTGCACGACATGGAAGAGATTCCTCTGGAAAATGGAAAACAATCCCAGGCCGACATGAATGATCAAGAACCTTTAAACGGTCGTAAGGGGATTACAACAAAGGATGGGACGGGTGTCGAGAAGGATTCAGAGGCGGATGATGAGAAGTCGTGTCTGAGCAGGGTCTTTGAGCCATTTCTTGTGATTGCGCGAGGTTGGAGGACTTATGTGCGTCAGAGGGTCGTGTTTGCCGGTCTCTCGCTCGCTCTACTCTACATGACTGTGCTAGGCTTTGACAGTATTACCGTGGGTCAGTATTGCCATTATGTGATACTTATTTGTCTTATTGTATTGATTTGTATGCATATGTTTGTATGCATATTTGTATATGTTAATGCTTATAGAGATATCTGAATTACGTTTATTTTCATGTCGCAGTTATGACGTGAAACTACGCTATTTGATTATAATTATAATAATAAGGTATGAAAAATCATGTTACAAAGTGTGCAAACTTCTGTAATTTTAAGTGTTTCGCAATCCAATTTTTGTTCAAATGATTGTTATTTGAGTTAATTGCTGGAAGGTTTTTTTTGCTTGCATTGGTTGGACAGGTATGGCACATGCTATGATTTATATGTAATGATTTTTTGATGTGTTACACTTATTTGGTTATTCACTTATTTCATTTACTTATGGTTATTATTATTGCCGGTGAAACCGGCATAATATAAAATTGACTTGAGAATATTATTGTGTTGTTCATATGATTAAGGTATATTACTTTATAGAATATTACTGTACATTTACTTTGAATTTCTAATATTAATAGCAAATTGAGGCTGATAGATTGACACTTGCACTGTTAAAGCATTGAAGCCGTTGAGAGTTCTTCATGCTAAGCTGAACTGGACATCTTTTGTGGTAGAACTTGCTCCATTACTTGAAACAGACCTCTGTTGCTTGATTAAGGCTTCCTTTCAAAACTATTGTCTGTAATGAACGTGTAAATGTTTTGGTGTAATTGTTGTACGTTGCAGCGTACATAGCAGCGAATGCAATCAGTCAGTGGATGGTGGGGCTGAGCATGAGTCTTGCGGGCGTGACGGGTATCATCGGCACGGTGCTCTTCACCTGCATCAACCGTCGGCACGGACTTAACCGGACCGGCATCGTTGCCTTTACCTCGGAGATCCTCTGCCTCACCCTTGCAGTGGCGTCTATATGGACTCCTGGAAGTCTGTTTAATCCAGGCTATTCACCGCCGGACTCTGCCATACCCGGCAACTCTTCAGACTGTGATAGTAATTCAACTGTTGCTTCAACGTCAGACTTTGACGACGTTACGTCTTCTGTGATACCTACGAGTGGCGGGAAAGACGACGATGATGTGATGAATATATCTATAATTCTTCTGCTCGTTGGCATCATCTTATCTCGAGTCGGTATGTATATCTTGAACTAAATTATACAATTGTTAGTAAACTTTAAGTGCTGTGCAAAGTGTGCATATATGATTAATGTTGACAGTGTTTAAACTTTTGTAGCTGCTTGTCTTATTTGCATTAATTTAACTTTCTTTGTGACTAATTATTAAGATTTTTTTATGACTACTCTGTAAAGCAAAAACATTGTAATAAGAAGACAGAGAACTCAACGAGATTACATGGAAACTAGGTCAGGAAATAATACGCATTTACTATTGGCCGGAACTGACCTAGATCTACATACCAAAGTGTGATGAACTGTTTCTTCTATTTCAGCCGTTATTTTATTTACTTCTCCGTCTTCTTATTACAATGTTTTTGCTGTAGAGTAAATCGGTACTTAATACGAAAGCAGTACTTAATGAATATTCATGTATATTTTTGCGCTCGGAAATCATTGGAAAATGATTTTCGAGCGAAAAAATAGGAATGAATATTCATTAAGTACTGCTTTCGTCCATAGTTTACTACGCAATAGGATTGTAATTGTACCGAGGCATACTCGGTTCTCAATGTTTGTAATCATCGTAAATATATTGTCTGATTTATTTTATATAATTATATCTATAATATTCCGTTGATTCAAATAATAAAGTGCTGGCTTCTGTGCATTGAATCGTTTTGATAACTGCATAGTGCACATACATCTGATTGAGTTTTGTTAATTGAAATTTGTGCAGTTTAAAAATGGATGCAATAATAACAATTTCATTAGCCTCTAAAAAAATAGATAAGTTAAAAAAATAGATGAGTCTAAATTAGACTAAAAAAATACAGATGATAACTTGATAATAATTAGACTTTAAAAGTAAATCCTGTCTGGGCCTCTCTTCGTGATATATGAATAAATTAATAAATTGCATTTCTTCTTTTAATTTGTCTTTCCTACCCTTTATTTGGTGAAATAAATGTATGAAAATACATACGAAGCATGGTTTTTAACATTTATCTACCGAAGATAGACCTAGCAGAAGTTTTCATGTTCATTAGGTTCTTGTATGCATGTGATTTAGTTAATTTAGTTTTGACAAATTTTTGGGCCTCAATTTTCCATTACATATCTCGGCAGGTTGAATCATAATCCTCAATTTATCTTTACATATTCACCTTGTTGTAACTTATAATGGAACTTTCTAAAACGGGTCTATTTTGTAAAAGCACCATGAATAATGTGTGAATAAATGCTGTGAATAAATAGGTGCACTGTGAATATTTTTGTTGCACAAAAGTTAGCCTCCCCTGAATTTTCGTTATCTAACTGTAGTTGAAGATTATTCTGTCTTGTCTAATCGTATATTGTATATTTATGACTTTGTATGCAGTATGACGTGAGGTTTGTTTCTGTGCAAGGTCTCTGGATGGCAGATCTTGTCGTCACTCAGCTCATGCAGGAGTCGATCGCTGAGACGGAGCGAGGAATCGTCAATGGCGTCCAGAACTCGCTCAACATGCTGATGGACATGCTCAAGTTCGCTCTCGTCATATTTCTACCTCGCATTGAGATCTTCGGTGTTCACATTGTCCTCTCGTTTGTGTTTATCTGTCTCGGCGGACTGTCCTTTGCCTGTCACGTTTGTTACACGCAAAGACATCGGCCGGAAGGTAGTGAGCACGCTGAAGGTGACAATGTCGACGGAACGAAGAAAGTGAATGCCACAGCGGAACTTGAAAGTCGGACTCGTAATGAGGCAGTATAGCTTTGCACATGAACAGAAATGTCGAGCTGCACTTTGCACTTTAGGAACTGTGATCAAAGAAAGCTGCACTGTGTTAGGCATTAAATTTCCTGCATTCAGAATATCTTCAGTTTACAGTCAGATTATTATTTGTCGATTAGTTGATAATAAAATGTCATAATGTTTGAGAAATGCTTTTGTTAGACTCCTTAAATCTCTTTGAATGATGTAACTGTGTAACTATTTACAATATTGACAGCAGTAGAACGAATATAATAAAACTTGTGCTTTTGTTTCGATACATAACCAATATCTCAAATCGTTGCTGTGAAAATAGCACAGACCCATTACAAAATTGGCATCAAAATTTGTTGGCAGGAATATTCGTTTGCAGAACATATGATGCAATATATTTAAGTTTTAGCATTTATTTGTAAATCTTATTTTTTCATGAAAGTATTTGCTTTGTATTAAATTTGTTAGCTAATATGTTATGCATTTTATTTCATCTTCATGGTGCAATGTAGTTTAAAACAACATCTTTTGTGTGTATTGTTGTTCACTTCTGCGTGAATGATGATTGCAGTGTTTATAAATGCTGGTTAATCTTCAGTGGATTTGTGTCAACTCTATTAGGCTATTGTAAAATACTTGTTAGTCCTTTTTCTCGTCATTTCGAGTCCCCTTTTCTGTGTCCTGATTACCATGTGATCTCTCTCTTCATGAGAATTCAGATTTCCTCTATTCTGGTGTGTGTGCGAGTTGTATAATTTCTTTTTTGGGCTTGTTTACAAAGCTGACACTAAATTATTTTTGTAAACTATTTTTATGATTGTACTTCCTGTTATTTTTATTATTATTACTGTAAGTCACATACACGATGTATAATTCCTTCCAGACTGATGAAAAATTAAATGTTATAGCCAGGATAAAGTAGATAACCGACAAGGATTGGCGACAGCTGTTAAAGACTTGGCTAAACAGCATTTTAATTGGTTGAAATAGAAAGTGTTTACCATAGATATTCAAACAGCAACTGAATGGTTGTACATAATTTTAAGTGAATGCTTATACTTCCTCTCCTTTGTTAGGGTGTTACCTTAACAGCATATGGTGCGTTAGAAGTGCAGCACACATACTTGCATGGTTTGTGTATATGAGTATGAGTGATTACTTGTTGCGTCTCGCCGGCCAAGCCATAATACTGCAGATGTTTGTATGCAAAATATACAGATGTTCTGGAGACTGTGACAAAGACGTAAAATAATACAGTGTTCATATCCTAAACGGTAAGGGTTGTCATAACGTGTAAATGAGAGTAATTTATAGGGATTATTGACGACAATGATGCAGATTAAAGGCATTTTTAGTAAACATTTGTTTTCAAGCACTTGTTAATTATTTGTATAGTTGTTATGTGTATTTGTTATTAATATTATTGTTTCTGTATTTAACGCTGAGAGCATTGATTTTATATTTATAGGCTTGTGCATAAATAATTTCTTTTCTGTTTGAGAAATATTTGTAAAGAACAAATTTGGTACGTTGCTTGAATTTGATGGCGTTACAATCAATGGTCATTATAAGTTGAAGTGAAAATCGGTATCAAAGTAACTGACACTTCATTTATATTAGTCAGAAAGCGGCAGAGCGACGGGCTGAGACAAAGGGAAAAGCATCCATCTAAGTTCATATAGCATGGAGCTGAATGCACTTTCATTGACAGTGTTTTGTTTATGGTTGTTTTGTTTCACTTATTAAATGATATCAATTTACGCACGCTGTTCGCATGCAGTCAATGCACGATGCGCTGTTATTAACGGACATTGAGCTTTATTCACTGCAGTATTTCTGTTTTTTAATTACCACTTTGTTACTAATCATCGGATTGTAAAGTGATGTGTTGTAATGTGTAAAGTGATGCAGCACATTGGCCCCGGGTAAAGTTAACCTAGCACGACGTCAGGCTCAGAACTGTGGAGATAGATCAGCGCACCTTCTACCTAGAGGACACTAAGTTTGTGATCAATACGATCAGACAAATGATGAAAGTAAAGGTTGGGTTAATCGTTTAACTTGTTATCATTTATTTTACATCGATTGACATGGTCAATGCTAAGAAAACTTTACTTTGATATTGTTGGATAAATAATAATCGAATCAAATGTTTTGAAGCTTTATTGAAGTGTGAAGAAAATTGCTCATCAAGGAAGGCTATCTAGTTTAAATACAGTAAATTTTTATATTGTAATTAATTCTTTTGATATACTTTGGTTATTTAAATTTTCTTGCCATCACATTTTCATACTGGAATATATCCAATAAATTGCCTTCAAACATCCTGTGAAAAATATATGTGTGTTCCTGTGAATATATATGTTTGCACATTTGAAATGTGCACGTTTTTGTGAAGATATGTGCATATTCCTGTGAAGGTACGTGTTTGTACATAAATGTGCGTATGTGTTTCTACGAGTCGAGAATGCGAATTTGATTGCGTGGTGATTTGGCATCAGGGTTGTTTAGTTTTTCAGAAGCCCGATCTATAACTTGTACGAATTTCTGCTGATTTTGCTTTAATTATTGTACATTATACATTGATTTATTTGATTATTAATTTTATTGATTCATATTATATTATACGTATTTTATGTAAAAAATTATTATATATTTCCGATTTTATGTGATTTCAGTTGTTTTAATTTAATAGTACCGTCATTATGTTAAGTTTTAAAATTGGCAATAGTAGTAAAATGTATTTTGATTCAGAAAGTGCTCAATTTTGTAACATTTCTATTATCAATGTGGCAACTTTCTGATTTGACAAGACGCTCAGAAAATCAAGTTTTTTAATGTTCCTACTTATTCTAAATAAGGAGGACGTTCCCATAGACTTGACGCATTATTTGGTTTGACGAGCAACGAGATTGTTGGTGTCAGGATGGGTGACAGACAAGGGCATCCGACCACAAAATTTGATTTTTTACCATGGAACTGATGTGAGAACATATCTGACTTTATCTAAAGTGGAAATATGTCTCCATTAAGACGAGATGTGAATTGATGAATTTCAATGCTCATAAGAAAATTTGTTTTCACTTAAAGTTCGAACTTCTTTCTATAAATACAATTCAGATTTGACTAAGCACAGATAATTCTTTGCCTTCTGGCATATCTGTAGCACCCAAGCTCACCAGCTCTTCTTATCCTTGACTGTTCACATATGGTGAACGATGCATATTCTAATCGTCAATCAATTTCATTTTTGGGTGTCCCATCGTTTTCTTACCCTCCATTATATTTTATAAGACTTGTAAAAGTCTGTATCTCCATATTAAATTTGGTCAAGTTTTTCTTTCTCTTTACTTTTGCTTCCAACAGATTTTTCTCCCCTAATGGGTTAAGAACTTGTTCATTTTTCACCTTTTTTTCAATCCCGCTTACTCTCTCATTCATGTGCAAGCATTTCTTCCGAATTTTATTTTTGAAGGCAAATAGCATCGTTGACAAGCCAACATTGTATTAAACTAAAATAAAAACATGCAAAACTAAAGATTAGCTTCATTATGTTATTAATCTCATGTTGTATAAATAAAGCATAGTTGACAAGAACTGTATTCACAACAAAGCAGTTCAGACAAATGTATTTTACATGATCACAGGTTAAAAATAACTTGAAAAAGAAAACACCAATTTAAAGCAACAAGTTATATTTGGCATTAGTCGTCAGTTTCTGCTGCTATGCTGAGTGAGATCTAACAAATGATGTAAATAAATATCAACTAGTCTTTATAAGATCAGTTTAAAATCATTTACAAATAGGTGCGACAAGTAAAAATAATTTTATGCTATAATTTTTTTTACAGTTATCAATGACGCTGCACAGGTAATAGTATAATGTATACAAGTAATTTGAGTTCTTGTTATAATCGTTTGTTTTCATATTTACAAAACCTCAGGAACAAAAATTGTCAGAATAATAATAGACACAATTACACTGTTTGATCTGAACAAAATGTCATAATTAATTTCTCTGATATTAAACAGATACATTGAAGTAAGAGTTAGTAGGTTGTTCATTTAAAATATTTCGCCCACGCTTAGCGTGAAAATTTTATTTAACTGTCATAATTTAGTATGCCAATTACTCGAGTCCCGAGCAAAAACAATGTAGAATATAAACACAAATAATCAAAAACAATATAAAATCATAGCAGTTAGCACATGCTTGCCAATAAAACAATAACAGTATAACATTATAATTGTAGTCAACATTTTCAGAACACTCCTCCCTGATTCACGGTTTCACACCCACACGACTGGTGACAACAACGCTGTTAGTTAAATATATGTCAATTGATTCACAAGTAGACTGCATCAGCTATGATCATAAATTCACGATGTACAACTTGGACATTATTAACAATTGAAATTAAAATATAAACCTCCCTGCTTATACATCATTACATGTAGGCAGTTAATTTAATGGCTTTAAGATAACTGATATTAACAGCTTTATGAAAAACTGACGCAAAATGTTGATGGTGATGATAATGATGATGAAGATGATGATGATGATAAACTAAAAGCATAAGATGCGCCCTCTAACAATGGTGATACACTTAATTGATTTCTCATTGTGTGGCATCTGCATAATCTCACTATCATACTGAAATGTTCTAACATAAGCAGAACATCAATTAATATGCATGAAGTACAAAATATCACTATTCCAAGCTGACTGATAGGCCTACACGGCGAGTTTTTTGATTTGGTGGAATAACAGATAATTTATGCAATTATAATATTAATTTACTATATTATTGTAGAGAAAGCTCATGTTTGAATAAGTACATCTAGTCTGAATCGGTAAATAATTAAAATAAGGTGTTATTCATCAAATATAAATATATATGCTTGATTTACATAAATTAATTTATTAATGATTTTTGACAATAACTTAATAATGAATTTGGTCGTTGATTAAAATTAAATATTTCAGAAAATCAATATCCGATTCTTAGCTACCCTGTATAATGTTGTATGTTTAATAAAACCTTCACTTGATCTGTATAAATACAAAGTTAATTTGTTACATAATTGAAACAATTTGAATTTTATACATATCACAATTGCAAAATTAGTATTTGAAACAAAAACAAAATTATCTTCAAAGTATTTTCTAACAACCGTTAAGTAACAATTATGTTATTTTGATTTGTGGGTACTGTATATTTCTTTCTATAACTAAACTCATTTCGTTATTAATTGATAATGTGTGTCTTTAAACATTAAAACAATGCAATCCCATTCAGGTGCATACTATGTTCATAATTTCTGGTAAGAAGCCAGAACTCCACGTCATGTCATCCAACGGCTCGGATTCCATGTAGCAGTCTCCAGCGTGTGGAAACCACGTTCCTGGAGAATCCTCTAATTTGTCCAGATCTGGCAAATCCGTCTGGATGCTGCTTAGAATCTCCTTCCAGATATCATCTGTCTGCTGAGGTGGTTCGATGACTGGCATGTCGAACTCGTCGCAGGGTGAACGAGTGTTCCCAGCAAGAGAGGTCGTCGAGTCTGGCCAGTGATTTGTGCTCCAACTTTCCTGTAGCTTCTCACCACCAGAGCCACCAAGAGGTTGTTTAGATGAACAAGCTGGTAATAACTCTCCTCTATTGTCATTGTTAAAATTCTGTAGAGTAATATGTTCTCTTGGATCTGTTCGGGTATCATAAAAATTCCCGTCAGTCATTGAATAACTGTTGAGATCAAGGTAGGAATTTGTGACCAGATTGTTTGTTTTAGGATTGCTTGCTTTAAATATCATGGATTCTGAAGCCGAGTTGGGGTTGTTTGATAAACTATTAAAGTTCACTGCTGGTAACGAGCTACTCAGTTTCAGTGGATCTGGGATATCTTTCCACTGGAACCACGATCCACCTGATGCTAAACTAAGCATCTTCGGGTGTACGGGTGTGAAGAATGGATGTGCACAAAAGTTTGGAAGCGTTTGCAGTCTGTTATTTGGTTCAATGTGTGGCTGCCGGAACCTTGGATCAAAGTCCGGAACTGCGTCTATAAATCCAGAACTAGTCAACTTACTATCAGAGTTTTCCCTAGACCCACGATCATTTTTCTCACAGGAATTCCTACATTCTTTGATCTGAGCCTCATTGACCCACTTTTTATGTAGACCTATGTCAATGTTTCCACCAGAGTGATGAGTATGCTGCTCTGATGCGCTCATTCCGATGGGTTTCGTGACACTGTGATTTACCTCAGAGCAATGGCTGACGTCAAACCGCAGCCTTTCACTCATCTGCGTGTCACTGTGAATCTGATATGATGCCAAGTCTCCATACATTCGTCCCTTTCCACCATCTCGATGAGAAATGGCATGGTTTGGAAAACGTTGACTGATGCCGACTTGCTGGCTTGACTCGTACGTTGGAAACTGATTACATCTCATCTCATTACCACATCCTACCGTCATGGCTGGATAGGATGACGTCATGGCTGGATATGATGACGTCATGGTTGGATAGGATGACGTCATGGCTGGATAGGATGATGTACTCGTACGATAGATTTCTGACTGCATCGCATCGAACTGGAACTTATTGAAGTCATATGGATCACAGTAGCGTGATGGATTCGCTGCGCTGTTGCTGGAATAAGGAGGTCGATACTGTGAAGAAGGATTCAGCTCGTGTTCCAGGAAAGCTACTGGAGACTTCTTCGAACTGCTGTCAGCTTCAGATAGTGTAACACGACCGCTTGATGGAGCCACATCAGCCTGAAACATAGCAAGCATAAATTAAATAATAAGTTGAATAAGTTATTCTACTTATTGGTAAGCTCGCATTGAATCGAAAATGAGTATTATACAATGATCATACAATGCAACTATTAAGTTGCATTGAATAAGGCCATGTTACAGGCAATTGAGGGTGTCATTATAACATTTTGAAAATGAAAGTGCCAAACTGGCTCCCCAACAAATGTTTCAAATAACATACAGGCTATTCTAATGATGACCTGATGATGACTTAACCTCAAAACTTCAAAAGCGAAAAACACCTTATTTATATGTCTGCAAGATTTGATTTAACATTAAATTTAGATTGCAAAACCCAATTATCATTCAGATCAAAAAATGTCTTATTGTAGAATATAATAAGCAAAATTTTATAGAATGAGCAGCAAGAGATTGAACAGCAAGAGATTGAGCAGCAAGAGATTGAGCAGCAAGAGATTGAGCAGCCAGAGATTGAGCAGCAATAGATTGAGCAGCAAGAGATTGAGCAGCCAGAGATTGAACAGCAAGAGATTGAACAGCAAGAGATTGAACAGCAAGAGATTGAACAGCATGAGATTGAGCACCAAGAGATTGAGCAGTAAGAGATTGAGCAGCAATAGATTGAGCAGCAAGAGATTGAGCAGCAAGAGATTGAGCAGCCAGAGACTGAGCAGCAAGAGACTGAGCAGCAAGAGATTGAACAGCAAAAGATCGAGCAGCTGTAGTCATAGTGTTGTTCAGTACGTAAGGGTAGTAATAATAATATGAACGTATATATTCTCTCGCCTATGATTGCCACCATGGATGGCGTCTATCAGGGACTTGACTCACTTGAGGGGTAAGCTCTTCCAAACTAAAACAATCTTGTTTTTAGAAAATTTACAAGGATAAATATTAAATTCTTACAATTTAGGCATTTTCAAAGCATGCCAAAGCATAAATTCCTTGAAATAGTCAAGGGCAATTTTCACAAGGCCAAAGCAAGCTAAGGCTTTTTGGCCAAAGCAAGGCAAGGCATTTTTTTCAAGGCCAAGGACAAGGCAAGGCATTTTTCCAAGACCAAGTGAAGGCAAGGCATTTGGAAAAATGGTCAAGCCAAGGCAAGGCAGTAACGTGCCTCAAGGCAGCCTTGAGGCAAGGCATCAAGGCCAAGGACTACATCACTGCTATTATCTGTTAATCAGCATCATCATCATCTGAAAATTGTCGTTTAAATGGAGATAACAATTCGATTAGCAATTTTCTTAACAATTCTACCCAGGGCCGTATTGAAGGGGGGTTTTCTGGTTCAACCAATCCCAGAAATTTTTTCCTTCAAATTTTTGATGTTTTGTGAAGAAATGTTTGAAAAAAGTCGTTACAATTTTTTGAGGTCAAACCCCCTCAAATGATATTTTAAAAAGGTTGTCAAAAATCTTCAACCCCCCATAAAATTAAATCCTGGCTACGGCCCTGAAAGTACCATGTACACTGTTGTACAGTACATACAATCATACAGTTTATTACTCATTACTTGTAACCACCTGATTGGTTAAACTAACGCCACAGGCTCTTCTAAATACAAAGCTTTGCTGCGGTACTTTCCAATCAAGTGTCTTTCATAACGGAACTGTACAAGCGGCCTAGTTTAATCAGTCTATTGTAGGCAACCACTGTCTTGTATAGTCATAAAATTTAATTCCATTCTGAAAATATACCGATAGACTCTAGGCCTTACCATAACAGACGTTTACAGAGCCTAGTAAATCAGGTACAACGGGAAAATAAATCCTAATACGTGCCAGGCTGAATTACCTAAATTTCATAAGCTGTATTTTCACATGAGCCTATCCAATATTAATATTATTGTGGTGTAACCGTGCAAGAGTCATCATCATCATCGTTATGGTCCTGGTCGGCATCATCCCTTTGCATTAACGCTGTCATGTCAGACTGTTTCCAGAACATGGTTAAACCCCGTCAAGATTGTCCTTAATCGCACCAGGATGGAAAATTGTCCTTAATCGCACCAGGATGGAAAATTGTCCTTAATCGCACCAGGAAGGAAAATTGTCCTTAATCGCACCAGGATGGAAAATTGTCCTTAATCGCACCACGATGGAAAATTATCCTTAATCGCAGCAGGATGGAAAATTGTCCTTAATCGCATCAGGAAGGTGAATGGTCAACGAATGATTGAGTTGAGTGAACGGCATCAGTGCACAAGATAAAACGGTGTCTAAAGTAATTTTAATTGTAAAGCCGGATGCTCTTCCTGACACAATCTTTGTCTTCACCATGTGATTACAAGAGGGTACACAAAATGTCATTTAGTCCAACCTCACGGAACCAGCTTATAGTGGGCCATCCCTACCTCACTGGGCCAAATTGATTTCACTGGGTCAGTCCGACTTCACTGGGTCATCTCTATCTCACTGAACCAGATCAATTTGAATTGGACCAGTCCAACTTCACTGGGTCATCCCTAATTCACTGGGCCAGACAAATTTGAATGAGCCAGTTCAATTTCACTGGGTCATCCCTACCTCACTGGACCAGCTTGATTTCAGTGAGCAACTTTGACTTCGCTGGGTCATCCCTGGATCAAATCAATTTCAATGGGCCAGCCCGACCTCAATAAATCTGAAGCTGATGGTGAATACATACCAAACGAGCGATATTCATTGTAACATATTTTATCATACGACAAATTGTATATCAACAAATTTATACTTAAATAATTAATATATCTTATTGTTTATCTTTGTATGCCCCACCTCAAGAAAGTATAGTGCAATATAAAATAACCTTTCGCTTTCTTCTGTCTCGCTTCTTCTCGTATGACCTGACGTCACTCATGGTAGCAGCTCGGTCACGTGATGTCTTTCCCCCGCCACCCTGCAACCAATTAGAATCGTAGTTGAGCATCCACCAGGAACTCTTCCCGGACGTTTCATTGGCCACTCGTTTGAATCTACTGTGCAGTGATAGGTTGTGCCGAATCGAGTTCTGAAAATACACAATATCATACATATCATACATATCATACATATCATACATATCATACATATCATACATAACATACACAGATACTTTAATACTTATAAGACTATTGTGTTAAATATCCCTGATTTCGAATTGTTGGTGTATTTACAGGATCTTTCTAAGACCTTTCGAGAAAGAAGAGAACGATTAAAACAAATTGAACCTACTGTAATCTGATGCATTCCTCTATTAATGAGTAACTTTGACAAAACGTACTAATTTCTATAATTTAGATTATAGAAGCATTAATTACTAATATTGTTCAACACAATAAGAATTAAACGCACAAAGATATCGACAGAAAAGTGTCGTAGTTTAAGTCACTGCTCCCCTTCGTCGACTCTTATTCACTTACTTGCTTCGAGCCTTCGAGGCACGTTTGTTTGTGGTGAGTTAAATTTTGATTATAAATTTAGAAATAAATGAATTCAACTCCAAAACCCAGATTAAATTTAGGATATAGGCCTAGTTTAATGAATCAAAGTATTAAGAGCAACAGCCACCGTTACAGCCTTACTAGCAGATAACTTATAGTGTGGCAAGAATGTGGGTGGGGTGAATGAGCTATTTTTAGATCAGATATATGAGTAGTTCCACTGCTATGGTACCATGGCAGAGAGACCATGGTACATTCTCGACATGCAGGACAGCTGCTATAACTAGTATCGGGAGAACAGTGTCACATTTATATTCCGTAGAATCACAATATTGTATCGAGGCAAATATTTTTAACTCCATCCACCAATTCAATTCGTGACTCTAATCCTCAACTAAATTCCCTGTGTGTAGGCGTGCTGGCGCATCATACAACAGCTGCACATGTGCAGCTTAAGGAACAATGACGGCAGAAGAATGATCAGCACAAAGAAGCAAAACCGTTGACAGGTCCAAATGACAAACATCTCGATTTAAGTCAACAATGTAGAATTTTAGTACTGCCCAACTGAGTCACATTTATTTCAATTAAATTGAAAGCTGAAAGATGTTTAGCAAAATTGGAATATATATATACTACCCTAGCAGGCTTAATTAATTCTGCAATGGTTTTATTTCAACAGAAGTAGTTCACCTCCCACAGTGGTTTTATTGCTCGGCCTTCGTGATTTTTTTGAAAACATTGATAACAATACAAGACTTTAAAAAATATAACCATTGTAGTCTATCAGATAGTTATTGAGAATTTAGTAAATCTTGATTGCTCAGTTTAAAAAAAATCACATTGAAACATATAAAGAACATATTGGAAGTGAAAATGTTAGATGAGTAATAGCTAAATGTGCGATAGATGAAATCAATAGTTCAGTCGCGTACTGCAGAATGAACACAAACAAAGGATACGCTGATCTATCGATCGTCATTAATAACATAAATCTGATAACGTCAATATGACGAATCGAATAAAGCCGCGTCCAACTTTCGGCCCAACAGTGGCTGTGAATGATCATTTCTTGGCTTATACAATTATTATTGAAAACAATGAAGAAATGTTTACAGCCTATTCCAATGATGATTGGACCAATCATGTCTGTCTCAAGTACTGAATAGGCTAATTGCTATAAGAGTCTTGACAAACTCATGTCATTAGGCCTACACGTCTCTTATTGTGTTGACGCCTAAGAAGCTATACTTAGAATGTAGGCCCATTGTCTTTCTGAGAATTTCCCTTGTCTTGTAACCTTTATGTTCCCGCTTATATTCGACAATAAAACTGTATTACAAGCTTTTATTAAAGCACACGACGTGTTTGTCTTAAAATAGAAAGATCGAGATCATACAAGAAGGAAGCTAGAAATTAATGTAAAACACCTTTTTTTAAAGTAAATGTGCATGTTATAATTGTGTCTCGTTAGTCAATGTTCATCTTCCGGCTTGAAGTGAAGCCTAGGCTTCAGAAACTTGCCGACATCCTCCCTGGCAAAGAGTCCGGCTGGCCTTCGGCCTATAAACCGGTTGGGAGGAGACAAACCACACACCACATTATACAAATTGTTCATAGATTACTCTATACATACATACACCTGCAGTTACTACAGGGTTCTTTCAGTACGGATATTATGCCCCAACAGCTTCTCAAAGTGAAGTTTCCAAAGAAGAGATATATCAAACTGTATGTACAGCTTCAGTGCGCTGTGTGATCTCCATAACTCGTCCAGAAAGGAGCCTAACCTGACTTACCACCTGTGCTCACATCACAGACCTAGTGGATCGGTGTGCAAAGTAACAAAACAGTAGCCATCGCCAGGATCTGCCTTAGAACAGTGCATATATAATTTTATAAGGTTTAGAATTATAACAACTCTGAGCACTTGGCAATCCAGTTACCATATCAAGCTGGCCTAACTGGCCAGCTAGCTAAATCAGTCTATCACTCAATTTTCAAGCAAATAAGTAGAACTAGAATTATTCTTCATTTAAACTTGTGAACAAGTCAGTAAGGTAGTTGAGTAACTAAAAGCCTTGAGAGAATCACTATAGAGAGTGACTAAACCTTGAGGTAGTCACCATAGAGTGACTGAGCCTTGAGGTAGTCAATGGAGTGACTACATCTTGAGGTAGTCAATGGAGTGAATGGAATGACCAGCAGTTCTAGCCAGCAGTGACTGTCAGTGATTCTTACCGTCTGTAAGGTCTGACGTGCCTCCTCCAGATGCCTCTCTGGTGTCCACCAGGCAAGTCATACGATCGCCCGACTGAGGTAACTGTCCACCACCTAGCGGACAGTTTGCCGAATACTTTCTACCGCTCGCATCGCGCTGGTACGCCGACAACGTCTTCGCGTCCTCACCCGCCCCACGCGTCGCTCGCTTTGTCGCGGGCTGCGACGCACGGCGACCCGTCGTCATGGCACCCAAGTCGCGCGACGGCGTCGTCTGCAGCGACGTCTGATCGCGAGTCGCAGCGTGACGTCGCAACGTCGCGCCACTGCAGCCGAGCGAACAGGACAACGTGGGGTATGTCGTACGACGTGACAGCGTCGCGAGATGTGCCAGCTGTTCTAGGCTGCCCAGAGCGTCGTCCATAGCCAGCTCGCTGGACGACAGTCTGTTCATCGTGCCGCCATGCCCTGGCTTTCCCCCGTGTGAGGGACTGGGCACCCCCACCAGGGGTCTGCTAGACTTAAGGAGGGTTGTCGAGTTGTCGGTGGATAAATCCACAAGATTGGAATCATGCTGGTGAGTGTCATTAGATGTGTTCGGTGCTCCATGTTTTCCGGTCACGTGATTCTGTGGAAGTGGTTCCTCTGTGGCGGTGATGTTGATGAGCACTGGCCGGTTGCAGTTCAGTGAGTACTTGTCAGAAGTGCACCAGTCTACAACAGTGCATATTTTTAGGAAATCTCACTACTGGGACAAAAAAATTTTGGGGTTGTAGAATAATGCCTGTAAGGGACAAAAGAAGGGGGTCTGGGAGACGGCAGTCCCCCGGCGGGTCCAGGGCAGAGCCCGGTAGGGGGTCTGGGGGACAAAGTCCCCCAGAAGTTGAAAACTTCTGAATTTTGGCTTATCATTTTCACTGTTTTTATTAAGTTTTTCAGAAAGTCACTAGTGGGACAAGGAAACCTTCTGGGACAAAACCGGCGACTACTGGGACACTTGTCCCAGCAGTTATACAGTTAAAATATGCCCTGGTCTACAACAATAACAGATTGATATAGTAGAAAGTGAAGCAGATTATAACAGAATCAATAGTTTATATTGTTGAATAAGGTTTATGTTAACCTAAGATTCATTTTTATCTTCGACAAAGTCCAATGTGTAGTGTGCCGATAACAAGTAGGTATACAAATTGAATGATTTGTGATTGCCTTTATTGCCTCAAGATATATCGAGTGAATCAGTTGTCTTGTAGCCGAATGGCTCAATATTTTAATATTTTTTAACGCTTTTGGATGCTTTGACATTCCAGTCCAATGGTTATAGAAAGAACATCATGGAGAAATTGAACATTATTAATTATAATAAGCAATATTAATGTTAAACCATCAAAACAGCGATAGTCTTAGATGTACTGATTTGCATTATTCTGTACACAATATTAAAAATTAAAATAGCCTAACTGTAGGCTAATTAAAGCCAATGTATGCTACTCACAGCCACGGTATCGCAGGACAAGAGCAAAGATGAAGGCAGCAAGAAGAAGAATAAGAGCAGTCAGGCAGCCAATCACAACGCCGATGTATTCGTCCTGCACGTGAGCGGGGACGGTCAATGGCGGCCGACTCAGAGACTTGTTGGATTTCTTCACATTGTTAGGGAAGATGATCCGTCCGTTATCGTAGCCCGTGGCAAAGTCCCATTGAGCTACGTCCTGTCCTCCAGCTACAGACTTCCCGGCATTCTCTGCGGCAAATTTCCCAGCATCCTCAGCGGCAGACTTGGTAATAATTCGACCTATCAGAGAAAAGATAACGAAGTATTTATCATAAAAGAATTAATTATATAAAGTATTTAGTATTAGATTGATTTAGATTATTATAGTGATAGTAGAACTCAAGAAATGTTCTTTTTGCACCAACATTTGTATGTACATTTATACCCAGTGGTTTCGAGATTCACAATTGACATCATATTTCTCCTTGTGTTTGACAAGGCGAGCAATGAGACGGTTGGCGTCAAGAAGGGCATCCGGCTGTAAAATTTTGCTTGAATAAAATGCAAAATGTTCCATACATATGCTCTTCAGAGTTTTATAACCACAATCATTTTTGCAAATAATTCTCTCAAAATTGAGGAAAGCAAAATTTTCTAAACGTTTACCTAACCCACTTTAATTAGAGGAAGTGCTAATTATTAACAAATCCAGATTGGACGTTAAATGCCTAAATGGCGACGATAAATTGTATGTCCATTTGTTTTACAACTAGACGTTATACATTGCTTCACTTTTGTATGTACAATAATGATTGTAAAAGCTATCCTAGAGTTATATAGTGACTATCAGAACTGTAAGAATCTACAAGTGCCTACCAGCAAAGCCCGAGTCTGGATGACCGTGACCTTCAAGCTGTTCGACCTTGACATTGCCAGCAAGGTCTATGTCTGTCTTGATGCCTGGTGTGTCTGGATGTTGACTCTTGTATGAAGGGTTCTGTTCGCCACCAGGTGGCTGAGAGGATGAACCGCTCATGTTTGTCTGATGTCTCTGTAACTTTGACTCCGCCAACTCGACTGGATCTAGAACAAGGTTTTCTGATAATTAAATTGAGATATTATTAATTTAAAGATGAATATGCTAAACGCTTCAATCGACAAATTGGTTTTAACATCTAGATCAATATTGATGTTTTTGCTTTAATATCTTCATCATTATTCAATTTATAAATGCATCACCATTTCATTTTATACTCATGGATCAACAACCAATGATCAAGGCACACATCAATTATGGATTTAATTAAATTAGATTTCAACCACCTGAATTAATATGATTTCTATAATTGGATGCCTTTTATAGGGCCTGAAGCATGAAGGGGAAGAGCATAGTTCCACGCCAAAGCTCGATGTTCTCCCTTAGATTTTGAATGCAAAATGTATTGAGTGCCCACCCCGCCTGTCATATTTGTACCCCTCCGCCTAACACTTGTCCCAACTCCGTTCCTTTAAGGCTGGCTACGGCGTGACCTTAAGACACCAATCCCATTTATAGTGTGTATGTGATTTACAACACCACATAAAATATGACTAATTACCTCAACAATATTAATTTGTGCTGCTTAACTTTTATTATTGTGCTCAAACACTGACCTGATACAAACTGCAGCTCGCTGATGAGCATCCACTTTGAGTCGAAGGTGAGCTCGACGCGGAGGTACTTCCCCACGTTGTGATCCAGCGGCACGGTCACCCACCGAGCCTCGTCCAGAGTAGAATCCCTCATGTACTGGAAGTCCACAGCCGGTGGAGAACGCGCCGGATGCCTTTCCACCCCAGGGTCCGTCTCGTCAGCCAGTGGCGTGGAGCTGAAGTAGACTTTGACCCTGGAAAAGACCCTGACGTCCCTTGAGAACTGGTTGCTGGTGTGCATCAAGAGCGTGGAGAAATTCCTCTCCGTGTCAAATCTGTTCAAAAACCGTGTTGACAATTAACATAGTTATTTATATATAGCTAT
Organism: Buchholzia appendiculata; assembly: GCA_034694885.1. Lineage (NCBI taxonomy): Eukaryota > Metazoa > Annelida > Clitellata > Enchytraeida > Enchytraeidae > Buchholzia > Buchholzia appendiculata. Next base: position 292 of record JAQFYQ010000036.1, on the reverse strand, counting down.
CGTTTGACCTGAATATTTAAAAATACCTCTATTTAACATGTTTAATCGAATTTACATTTCAAAGTGACGACCTCTGTCGTCCAATAATGTTATCCTGCGGCAGGGTGATATTTGCTTACAGTACATCAATTCAATATCAAACTGCATGCTATATTATTAACTTAAAATACATGCTGAACAGGCTGTTTGTCTGTCTTTGTATGAATGTATCTGTCTGTCTATTCATCTGTTTATCCGTCTATCTGTCTGTCTGTCTGTCTGTCTGTCTGTCTGTCTGTCTGTCTGTCTGTCT
>JAQFYQ010000035.1:0-26062 GCA_034694885.1 Buchholzia appendiculata | reverse complement strand
TCAGCATTAGTAGGTTAATATGTATGTTTTATTGCACTTTGTTTCGTGCAATTTGTGACTTTCAGTTTGCTAATTACTTTTTCATGATGTTTCGATATTCTTTGCTTATTTTTTGATTTAGTCTACTTTGGTGCTATTTGTTTTCTTCGTCTACTTATTTTGTTTGCATTTTCACTGTATTATTTGTACTGCCTTTTGGTGAAATAAAAGATAATCATTACATTACTCTTTCCACTGTCATGATGCCCTGGTACGTGGCCCTAGGTCTCTCTCCTATGTCTATGCCTATTCACCTATGCATGACTTTTATCTAGTGAGTTCGTAACGTTGTTAAGGTCAGATACCATTCCTGAAACTATTATCAGTTCAACTGTGAGTGTTAATGCGCATGTGTTAAATTTTAATTAAAATCTTTCTGCAAATCTGAGTTAAGAACAATCTTGTTTGCAGAGCAATGACTCTATTCTGCTGAGCATTCAGATGAGCATTCTATGGTTGCATTCATCTGTTGTTGATTTGGCACGGTACTGACGTCAGGAACTAAGGGTGCCACGGGTCCAAATACCGATTAGACCAAAGTTGCCTGCCTATGCTTCGTAGAGCTGTAGATCAAACGTCGCAGCATTGTGCCTTGTTTCAAACATTATCAGAGAGTGGGAATCGGCTTGAAGCATGGTTCACTTAGAGTTGGATTATATCTAGTATGTGTAGAACAATGTGGAGAGATCTGTCAGAAAGATAGCTCACTCCATTCTATTGTTCTGTTTTTTTTCCCAGGTGATGATGGAGAACGGAAGGTCGAAGGGATTCGGCTTCGTGTGCTTCTCCACGCCAGAGGAGGCGACGAAGGCTGTGACGGAGATGAACGGACGGATCATCATTGGCAAGCCACTGTACGTTGCCATGGCGCAGCGCAAGGAGGACCGCAAGGCTCAGCTTGCTTCTCAGTACCAGCATAGATTCAGCAATCTCACTTTGCAACAGGTTCGTACTTGGCTTCTGGGTACTTGACTTCTGGGTACTTGGCTTGTCGGTTCTTGACTTGTGGGTACTTGGGTTGTGGGTACTTGGCTTGTGGTTACTTGGCTTGAGGGTACTTGGCTTGTGGGTACTTGGCTTGTGAGTACTTAACTTTTGGGTACTTGGCTTGTGGGTACGTGGCTTGTAGTCGCATTGCTTGTGGGTACTTGGCTAGTGATTGCATGGCTTGTGGGTAGTGGGTACTTGACTTGTTGATACATAGTTTTGAAATAAGGATTGTTGGTACACTGCTTTATTGCATTGCTTATTGGTACATTACGTGTTGGTACGTTGCTCATTGACGTATGTGGCTTGTGGTCGCATTGCTTGTGGGTACTTCGCTTGTGAGTGCGTGGCTAGTGAATACATGGCTTGTAGGTACTTGTGGGTACTTGACTTGTTGATACACAGTTTTGACATAAGGATTGTTGGTACACTGCTAGTTGGTACACTGCAATTTGGTACACTGCTTTATTGCATTGCTTGTTGGTACACTGCTTTATTGCATTGCTTGTTGGTACACTGCTTTATTGCATTGCTAGTTGGTACACTGCTTTATTGCATTGCTTGTTGGTACACTGCTTTATTGCACTGCTAGTTGGTACACTGCTTTATTGCATTGCTTGTTGGTACACTGCTTTATTGCATTGTTTGTTGGTACATGACGTGTTGGTACGTTGCTCATTGACACTAGTATTGAGTACTGAACGCGGAGGAGGATGCAGTTGACTGTGATTCGTATGAAGGAGTCATTGTTTTCTAACCTTTATAGACAAGGAAAAGTGTTGATGATGTGAAATGCAAGAATATCATTGCCTTTATAATTGGATGTATTTGAAATGTTACACAAAAACATAAAATAATATACATGAATAGATTATTGCATTAGAAATTTTTATCTTTGAGATAAGTAGCATTATGCAGTATGCAGATTGGAAGTTTGAAATATTAAAAATATTTGATCTATACTTTAGCCGTACAAATCGATGCAACTTTTACACATTGTTTCAAGTTGGTTTATTTGATGAAGTACTGTTTTTATCTTTCTCTAGCAGCACGGTGGGCCCCAGGTTGGGCAGATATTCCAGCCGAGTGGAACCGGTTACTTTGTTCCGACCATGCCGCCCCAGGCGCAAGGTTACTACGGACCCCCTCCTCCTCCCCCGATGAACCAGATCCGTCCGTCTGGACGGTACTCTCAGCCAACTCGACCCGGGACCATGCAGAACAACCCCAGTGGGCCATACTCCGGTGAGTCTGCTACTCTAGGGTCTTGCAGGATCACTTTACCTAGGTCGTACTGCTAGCTGCTGCTGCTGTTGCTACTGCTGCTGCTGCTGTTGCTGCTGTTGCTACTTCTGCTGCTGTTTCTACTGCTGCTGCTGCTGCTGCTACTACTGCTGCTGCTGCATAGACCTTGCTTAAACTTGTCTTGAAGCGTGTAGCATTGAGTTATTTAATGCAAGGGTAAGTGATGATGAGAGCGGCTGATAGCTCGGTCAGTTAAGCACTCGCTTCGCGTGCTAAAGGTCAGAGGTTCAATTCCAGGTCCAGGCAGTGTTATCGGTAAAACAATCGGCCAAATTTGTGCACTCTTTGTTGTCTCTGATACCAAGCAGTATGAGTTGGTTCCAGTTGCAAAAGGCTAGGCAATTAAACTGATGTGTTGACCTAGCACACTGGCCCAGGTTAGGTGAACGTTGCACTATGTCAGGCTGAGGGCTGTATGTGGAGATCGGCACCCGGAAGCCTTCCATCTGGAAGACACCAAATACGTTGCTTATGTGATGATGATGTGGCCATGTAAGCAAATGTCACAGTTTTCGTCTGTGTCTGATATTTGAGAAAGGTGCAATTGTTTCGTACTTCATCGTCATCTTCATTAGTGTTATTGTAACAGTTACAGGACATTGTTTGCTGGATGTTTGAATGCATGTTGTATGTATGATCATCATGTATGTATATCATGCTTGTATATCATGCTTGTATATCATGCTTGTATATCATGCTTATATATCATGCTTGTATATCATTCTTGTATATCATTCTTGTATATCATGCTTGTATATCATGCTTGTATATCATTTATCATGTATGTATAATTGTGCATTGTGCATACCATGTGTTCTGTGTATCATGTTTGAAGGATATCATCCAGGAATGGGCCAGGGAGGCGGAGCTATTCGTAATGCAAGGTCAGCGGGACAGATTCAAGTCAGAGGTCACGCGAACAGTGCTCGTCCAATCACAGGAGGGCAGTATCCGATTCCAGCCAATCAGAGAGTTGCGCAAGGTGAGCAACTCTTGCACGGGACTGTGTATTTTATGTCTCCTCTGTCTGATGAATTTTTATTTTAACTTTTACTTACAAACTTTTGACAATGTTCTTGTGGTTTTGGCTCTATTGTATTCCCTGAAGGTCTGATAAATGATTCATTAGGCACAATTAATAATATTAGGTGTCATGATATCAATGTAGGTGTCATGATATCAATGGAGATGTCATGATATCAATGGAGGTGTCATGATGTCAATGGAGGTGTCATGATGTCAATGGAGGTGTCATGATGTCAATGGAGGTGTCGTGTTATAAATGGAGGTCAGTGTACGCAGGTTCTTATGAAGAAGCTGTGGAGTATTTGAGTTTCCAGTTACGAGTTCAGTAGGGCTGATGTGTTTGCCTTGAACACAATTGCTCACAATTTGTGCTATATATAATGAAGTAAGATATGATCTTGTCTAAATGCTAGCTGACACGGAGGTGAGTTGTGACTGTTGATGATGTGATTTACTTGGTGTAGGCTACCAGCAGGCTCCCCAGGGTATGATGCAGCAGCACCAGGGCTACACCTCGCAGATGATGAATCCTGCCGGCCGTCCGAACGGTTCTCTTCCGTACAAGTACGCCGCCTCTTCGCAGATCCAGACAGCGGTGAATTGTGTGGACCAGGTACGAACAACGCTTGCTGTCGCCATCTATTGTTAATTATTTTGTCAAATGCGTAGCTAGATTTCGTTTGAAAAGAGATCTGTGATAACCATTGTGGTATCGTTACAATCTAGAATATTAAGATTTATGCTCAAAGCGAGATGTACATAACACATGTGCGTGCGTAATGGTTTTCAATGTTATGCGTTAACTTGAAAAAGTTTCAGCTCGTCAGTTAAACTTTACATACTGTTTGGATAACCCGGCAGATATTTATTCAGCTGTGGATGGTTAGAGCTTGATGTTAAAATGTGACAAATCTGTTAATGGATGGTATGTATTGAGTAGGTATTGTGATGAACAGGGTGTGTGGTTGTTGTATTATTGATTGTCTGGGCGTGTGAAATGAAATGAATAAAGATGACGATGATGATTGGCTTAAAACATGCAAGTAGGTGACAGACGCAGCAGTTTGATGTGGTGATAGATCTAGAGGCAGATTCGCAGAGACTTTAGGTGTAGCATAACAGGATCAATTGAAGCAGGTCTGGTGAACGCAGAAAAGTGACGAAGAAGATGATTTATGCGAGCAAATCTCGACAAAATACTTGTCTTGTTGTTGTTGTTGAAGCAGTGGCACATTTATGAAAAATCACATGTTAGATCGAAGAGACTCTGCTGTACGCAGTCTGAATGTATGGAGTAAAACTTTATTTAAACATTGTGCAGAGCAGCTTCTGTGATGAATTAAATTGTGATTCTAATGATGACGCTGCAGCTGAGTTGTATGTACATGTATATTTGCCTGACTGCAGGGCGTTGGCACCGCCCAGGATTTCCCGCTGACGTCCAGCATGCTGTCCGACGCGGAGCCGCAGGAACAGAAGCAGATGCTTGGCGAACGACTCTTCCCGCTCATCTCTGAACTCTACCCGGAGTCTGCCGGCAAGATCACTGGCATGCTGCTCGAGATAGACAACGCTGAGCTGCTCCACATGCTCGACTCGGCCGAGTCGCTCAAGGCCAAGGTCAGTCTATGCTACTCGTCTTGTTCTACGGTCTGTAGTAAACTGTGCGTCTGTTTCTGTTAAAGATGTTTTGTGGCAAAAATGTTACTTGCATCTGCCATGTTCTATTCATACAGTTTATCTCTGTGTCAATGTTATTGCTCAGGTAGTGGTATTTATTGAGATCTTTCTTTCTGTGTTTCAACCCAAGTGGATGAATCAAATGTTTTATTTATTAACTTTTGTCTGCATATCGCTGCACCAGTGGTTGTATCCAATACTCTATTGGACAACTTAACCTGTGTGTTTTACTATGCTTGATTACTTGTAAGAAATACCTGTATAGCATTGCTAGTTGTTAACATCCACACACCTTTATTATTCTAGTTGTTGCTTGTATTAATACCTTTATATATTTGTTGCAACACTCCATTGCCAATTTGCCTGTACGGGAACGACCTTTGGCCGCCCACCCGTGCTCATCTGGCCTAGTGGATCGGTGGTTAGTCATGCGTAGTAATACGTACGACAAATAACCATCGCCAGGACCTGTCTTCGGACAGAGCACTATCATCATCATCAAATTTGTTTCAGTTACATGGATTCTCGATTGAATTTAATAGCTTGACGTATTATCTAGAGTAGAGTCTATAACATTATACTTGAGCTATGTCAGTATAAGATAAATACAGTATTACAATATCAAATAGCAGATATTAAATTGCTTTAGATATTGTCTAACATGCATTGTATTGAATGAAGCTGACCAATTTAACTACTAAGTAGGTAATTTTGGTTTTATGGTTCTTCTACACGTATGAACATTCGGCTCGGCAAGCAATTGCAGGAAGTTGTCATTGCGTATAACATGACCGCGTGTCTGCATGAAGACGTATAAAGACTAAGTGATGTTGATGATGATGTTGATAATGAAGATGATGACGACGATGATGGATCGTTGAGTGTATTGACTTTGATGATAGATCGTTGAGAGTATTGACTTTGATGATAGATCGTTGAGAGTATTGACTTTGATGATAGAACATTGAGTGTATTGACTTTGATGATAGATCATTGAGTGTATTGACTTTGATGATAGATCGTTGAGTGTATTGGCTTTGATGATAGATCGTCGAGTGTATTGACTTTGATGATAGATCATTGAGTGTATTGACTTTGATGATAGATCGTTGAGTGTATTGACTTTGATGATAGAACATTGAGTGTATTGACTTTGATGATAGATCATTGAGTGTGTTGACTTTGATGATAGAACATTGAGTGTATTGTGTGCCCAGGTTGAGGAGGCCGTCACTGTCCTGCACGCCCATCAGACCAAAGAAGCAAACAACTCCGCAGCAGCTGCAGGCTGCGTGAACATCATCTCAGCGTAGCTGCCCACTCGCTCGACGCACTCGTACACTGCTGCCTCGCTTCTCTCATGCACCTGTACTGTCGCTCTCTCTCGCTCGCTTGGATTACATACAGTATGAATGAGAGCGTGCGGAACTGTGTGCGAGAGTTTGCTGTGCGAGAGTTTGCTGTGCGACGGTGTGCTGTCTGTAGTGTTGGATTTACGGTCGGTGCTGTCTACCGACTTCGGACGGTTGCATCTTTGACGCACAGTATTCTTGCAACGTTGCATTTATTCCGTTGTTGTTGTTGTTTTTGTTGTTTGATGCATTGTTATGAAGTGACCTTCTAGAACTATTCGGGCAGCGAGAGTTAGTTTGTTAGTGAGTTGTTGCGCAGGAGATATTTTCAGTTTGTTCTGACATTCGCCAAGTTAACTGTTGTTCTGAAAGTTTAGTTTTGTAGGTGAATTGTTAGTGTATGTTTAAAGTGTATATGGCTTGTTCCATTAATGCACTGTTGTGATATTCTAGCTGAAGTGTAGGCTGTGATATACAATTTGTCCAGACCAGGTATTGGCCGACCAGGCTAGATATTTTATTCTACATTCTACAGATTTGTAAAAGTTTGTTGCTGAACTGTTTAAGAATTAGCTTGACATAATTCAAATAGAAGTTAGAATAGCAACCAAATACATAGTACAGGATAGAATACATATACTAATATTAGGATTTAGTTTGCCAGCTAATGAACATTTATGTTAGAGTAGTTAATTAAGGGTTAGATATAGATCAGGGTTAGCGTTAGATTAGGGTTAGCGTTCCATTAGGGTTAGAGTTAGTTAAGGGTTAAATTAGGCTCAACTTGTCGTTTACAAATATAACATTTATAAATTCCAAGCACGGTTAAACACGCATTGGCAGAAGTCTCATTTGCATGTATTGATTTTTATTTAGTTTATATTCGAGACTTTGGTGCAAACCGAAGTCATTTATATTTCCTTTATACATCCTTAAATACTAGGATTAATTATAATAGTGCTTGTTTTGTTGTGATTTGCCAAGTGTTTGTAGAAAACTGATATTGTAATTAATAAATTATTAATTTCTTCCTGCTGTATATTCTTACTTTTACGTCACTAATTACTTGCAAAAATTGTCAGCACCATTTCGGGATATAAATTTATCTCGGCCTGTTGTACTAATGCTTAATGTATATTATTTGTTCAAGAAGAAGCTTAGTGATATGCTCACTGTAGCGTATCAGTTTAAGTTGAACTTTGAAGTATAAATTCAGAAGCAGTGCGATGTTTCTGTTGTTTCATAGCAATTAAAGATGTATAATATTTGTGGGATCGTTTATGAGCATTATGTTGACATTTTAACCCTTAACCCGGTTTTAGAATTTGTAAAATATGTTCAATGAACTTGTCCACAGAACCCATAGTCAACACACAAGATCACAAAGCTCTTTATTGGTCGACAGAAAATATATTACCAACCTATTAGGATCGCAATCGCTTAATTAAATTACAGTCTTGGAACAATTGAATACAACAACAAATATTCCACATAATAGTATTACAACTAATTACCACTTGACAGTTTCATCATTACCGACATGATACACGACGATCAGAACGGTCTATGACTTTGATCAAAATAAATAAACCCGGTACAAACAACATAAAGTATGTATACAACATTCTCTAAATATTTTATACATGTTACTCATATAATATCATCATCGTCGTTTACAAAAATTATTATCGCAGTAGAAACGTTCAAACAGGTCATCTGTCATCCATCTTTTACAACTAGCCACTCGGCGCGAGATGTACATAAATATTGTTGCTCACTGCAGCAGTCCAACAAAACATTCAATTATAATCAAAAGGCACGACATTATCCTGCCGATCATTACTGATCCTACTTACTAATTTCACTTAATCAACAGATGTAACAGAATAAAAATGAAATCAGCACTCACAGTAAGATATATATGTCTTGAGCAACGGACGACTGTGAAGGATATATCGCTGATGTTGAAAATTACATTATAAGTTTACAAAATTGTACCTTTTTATAGAAAAAAAAGTTCCTTCCAAAAAAATCCAAGACCTAATCATTCGAACTCTAACCACATATTCTAGACAAGCTAAATATCGAATGTCACCCCTTCAGCCGTCAGCATCTTCTCAAAGTCATCCTCGTACATCTCCATAAAGTCATCGACCCTAACCGATGCATCAAATCTAAATCGCCTCGACTTCGCTTTTCCGACGACCGCCTGATCCGTATCTCCTCCCTTCGACATAGTATACGGCCCATCCACATCTCTGAACCGCGCCGGCTTGCCTCGATGTTCCTCGGCACAATGCTTCGCAACCCTCGTCCGGCTAAACGAGGCGAAGTCGCAGTAGCCGCAACACAGCGGTGGAACCGAAGTGTGACGCGCCGTGACATGTGAGCCGAACTCCTGTGCATCGTACGACTCGTACGCACAGAACCCGCACCGGTGCAACGCAGCCACGCCAACAGGAAGCACCTCCACGCGAACCGTTTCCATAGCAGCACACACCGGGCTGTTGCCGTGACAACGCCCCAGATGTTCAGCGAATCTGACAAGAGTGTCGGTATTGTATGCGCAAAGATGACATCGGAGCGTCAGCGTGTCGAACGTGGTCGTGTCACGCGACACGTCGGCTAGCGAGTACGTCTCACTGATGACAAATGATGCCATTCCATCATCATCACCTTCTTCCTCCATACCCGTCAAGTCAGAGCCCTGCCTAGACCAGCTATGAATCTGCCTGACCCCAGCCAGTTGGGTCGTAGACTTCCTGGCTGTCTGCTTGAGCGTGTTCCCAGACTTACGAGTCGTGCCACTGCCGTGCCGAGAGTCGGACAAGCTATACGTAAAACCCGACGGAATTGCCCGAGGGAAATCCCAGCAGGTCTTTCCGGTATCCAAGTCGATCCACTTGACCGGTACACCGACATGCTTCTGCTGACTGTGACGTCTCAGTCGGAATCTATCGGACAGAAACAGAACGTTTTCATCTATCAGTACTCACTAGCATACATACACATACACGGCACACAAACATACACAACACGTACAGTTATCACAGACTATGTTTGCCTTATTTGCAGACCGGATCCATCGATTTAATTCAAAATTCAACATCAAATATGACTATTTGAACGAAATCAACGAAATATTTGAATTGTTAAAATATTCAATATAATTATTAATATGTTGAATATTTAAACTAAAAATCGATGAAATATCGAAATAAAATAAGAAATAAAATAAAATCGAAATAGGCAAATGAACCTATCCTGTTCGTTCAACATAATGGTGACAGCATAATAGCATATTCAAGCCGTATTACTCAACAGGTGGCGATAGCATCGTCGACTGCAATGAAACAAGAGCAGCGTAAAGAAAAAACAAAACAAACCAATGTCATGCAACGGACACAAGCGAAATTATACCAGCTCAATGAATCAATCAGTAATAACAGATTCGAATATAAGTTTTCTATTGCTATTTGCAGCACAAAAATTCAATACGCAGACAACTTTTAATTCAGCAACAAATTTACATTTTTCATATTTCACAATTAAATACTGATTTTCTTGCCAGAAGTTAAACCAATGTTGTTCAAATAATAAATTTGTAAATACACAAATTTGTAACAACAAAAAATTGTACCAGACTGGGAACTAACCCAATGTCTTATAAACTACTTGAAGTGGAAAATTTCTATAGGTAGTCAACAAATAAGAAAAGCTTATAGATACCATTCATCAAAAACAGCTCAAGGTAACAATGGATTATGCACCCATAGATTCGTGTTATAAGCAATGACATTGAAGTCAATTTCACTGTCAACCGTTAATATAACAACAGCAATTCGGAGCACGGACTCGTAGCAGCTCTGATTTTGAATCTATGATTTTCGCTCATCGCGTTACCTGTGCATTCTGAATGCAGCAGGTTATCAATTCCTCTACAAAAGGTAATCATTACATATCAGGCATTTTTTGATTATCCCAAAAACCTTCAACTACTACGAGCTAATGTTTGAAGTACAAATCTATTTCAGAGAAATTCTTCACAAATTTCTCGTAGAAAACTGAATTGGCAGCATTTTAAAAAGCAGGATGACCACTATGGGCCTATGGCCTTCAATGTCTTTCAGTCTTCTGTGGACTTTTATTAATACTTATTTACTATTATTTTTATTCATACTCATTCTATTTATTCTATGATACCTCTTTCGTCCATCTTATGTTGGTCATCTATTCATGTCCATCCATGACAGTCCTGCTCTTCTCCCGATTACTTTTTCTCTAATTTTCCTTTCCTTTCCAATAAGTATAAGCGAGTTTCGCTGAATCCACTCATAGGATACCATGCATATTCCAATTTCCTCTCCTTCATAAAAGACATAATAGAAAAACATAATAGGAAGAGGAGGAATATGCAGGGCATTTCTAAAAAGCATTCCGTGCATCCTCATGCAATTCAAAAGTTAAACCCGTCCGATCTTTGCCACCGCTTTTCACAACACCGATAGCTAGTCTGATGGATCACTTACATAACTGGGTATTTCTGTGAACAGTAGAAGCACTTCCACTTCGGAGGCTTATGGATGACGACGTGCATCTTGTAGTGCTCCCTGTTCGAAGATTGGTAGTCACAACTTGTACAGCGATAAAACCCATCCGGGTCGGCGAACATCGGAATTTCCATGGGTACACCATCAAGGAAGACAGTACCTGCATCCAACGACCAGTACTGTTAGTCAGAACTTTGATGAAGCAGCACGGAGGAGGGACAGAGGTGGAAAAGTGGCCGAGCTGAAGGGGGCTAAAAATAGGTGGCTTACCTAGGAGACTATTTACGGTACCAACTCCACCTCACTTCAACCTTTTAACACTTTTTTTTTACTTCAATTTAGCCTTAAAACACTTTTACCACAATTTAGGCTTAAAACACATTTACCCCATTACACTATAACCCATCGTAAAATGTAAAATACATGTTTATCCCACTTAAACTTCAAGACAACCCACTTATACCTTTAAGCACTTTAACCCCGCTAAATAATGTGATGTGCAGAAGTGTATAACATTAATATATAATAACAGTGCAACATTATTCTCAAGATGTTTACCACAGCGTTGCAATTTTGCATCTTTAAACTTACTCTATACACGGCAAATACAATAATGGAATGTTATCACTTGAAGTGCTTTAATTACCAACTGTGCACCAAGTGCATTGTACCAAGTTATTCGGTTCCTACTATTGCGTACAACACATCAAGGCAAGGCATTAGTTTTTTCCAAGGCAAGGCAAGTTCTTCTTCCAAAGCCAAAACAAGAAGACAAAGAAGAAAAGTGCATCAAGGCAGCCTCGAGGCAAGGCATCAAGGCCAAAGATTGCAACATAACTGGTGCAGATGCACAAATAGATTATCAACAGCAAATCTACTGTGGAATAATAGTGGAGGATTCATATTTTACACAAAAACTCTCTCTCACCTGGCGTAGGCTTCATTGCGCGTTGCACCGCCCGTGGATTGTGCACGATCTGAGTTACAGGGAGCGTCGTCACCGCCATCCCCCCACCCTCTTCTCCCCCCTCCTGCACATCAAGTTTCTTGCACCTGAAAGGCATGCGCGGATGATGTCGCTTCGTATGCTTGCGTATGCGGCTCGGGTAATGTCCCTTGTAGTCGCAGTATGCGCACTGTATGCGGTACGGTCCGTGTTTCACCATGTGACCGCGCACCAGCTTCAAGATCGTGTTTGTGTACGGGCACTGCGGGCAACGGTGCAGCTTGATGGCCATCTTGAGCATGGCCGCAGACTTGACCCCTCGGCCAAGGCCGGCCGCGTACCTCCTCTTCGTCTTTCCCTTCACCGCGGATGCAGGCTTGCGGGCATGGATGACCCGACCCAACGTGTCGATCTGGTACCGATCACGGCTAACGACGGGTGACACGGTCGGCTTGACAGGCTGGGTAGTGGGAGTCGTCTTCTGATCTGTGCCTGCTCCAGTAAGATCGATGGCGCTCTCTTCGACCATCTTCGCAATAAGCTCTTCTTTTTCAGGATCCAGGAAGTTTTCCACCTCCACTTCGGCGCCGCCATGTCGCAGCCTGAAGTGCTACAGTAGCAAACACACACTTCAATAAATCAACAAATTACTATATTACAAAAAATATACACACAAATTAGGTACGGTATCTAAGAAGAACTAGATTGTCTGTTACTAAATGACACGAGTATATTTACATGAAAAACTGCAGGTAAAATCCAGTTGAGTTATCGCTTAACCAACTGAAAAGGATAAAATCTTTCGTACCGACCCTTTCGTCGGTAAAAATGCTTCTCTTCTGCAATCACTTCATTATTTCAAAAATTATTCTGAAGTAGCCGAAAATACTTGCGACTGGAGTTTAAAAGAACTGAAAGGGAAGGATGAGGGATCAACGCTCAGACTAAATTCTGAAGAAAAAATATAATTGTGACTACATATAACTTTATACAGCTAATACTGATACATTATAAAATAGCTAATACAGATGACATTATAAAATCAGAATAACAAAGGGGTTCAAATGAAGTATTCAGAATACAATTGCATAGATCAATGCAAAGTAAATGACAGCGTAAATGTTGTGCATGCATACCTTGCGCATGCTCCACCTGCACGGTTCCGTGTACGGACACAGCGCGCACTTGAACGGCTTGTAGTGAATCTCGCGCATGAGATGATGGCGCATGTCTGTGCGCACGTGCGTCTTCAGTCCACAGAACGTGCACTGGTAGAGCACCTTCCTAGACACCACGCTCTGTGCACTCTGCACATGCACATCAACACTCTTTTCCTTCTCTTCCCTTAAACTTCCACCGGGTTTTACCGTTTCATTCTTTCCCCTGCCTTTTTCCCCCGCACTTGCTGGAGCTTGGCCACCCCCGCCGCCGTTAGTGCTGCTCGAGATCGTGAAGTAGCCATTCTTGACCTGGCGCTCGAGCTTCTCGTCCCGATTAACGTTGAAACGAACCTCGCAGAGCGGATGTTTCGTTCGCACGTGTTTCGTGATCGGGAAACTCTTGACCGAGCGAACGAGATTACAGTACGGGCATCGGTACGGATGGTAGCGGAGATGCGACATCACGTGATGACGAATCACCGTGATCCGATGACCGCGGTAATTGCACAATCGACACTGGAACTTCAGCAGCGGATCCACCTCTCCGGTGACATCTGGCTGCGACTCGGCACTCGATCCAAGCTTCGAGATCTTAGCAGGTGGAGGTGCCGCGCCGTCCGAATCTGAACCCCGAGGGATCGCATCGCCTTTTCGCTTCATCTGGAAAGAGGCGCCCGGAGTGTTGGCATGCGCCGTGCGCATGTGATCCTGCACGCTCTTGCGCGTCCACTTGACAATGTTGCACACCTGGCAGATGTACATGCCGTTGTGCTGTTCCACCAGGTGCGAGTCAAGGTCACGCTCAAGCTGGAAGTGGGCAGGACAGAGGTCGCACGGAAAGAACTGCGTCAACGACTTCTGCTCATCACTCTCCGCGGCTGGATGACTCGCTGCCTCGTCCTTCGCCTCCTCCTCTGCATCATCCTTGCGCTCTTTCTTGATCGACGTCTTGCCCGCCTGGGGCACGGTCGAGTCACCCGACTCCTCCTTTGCCTTGTCCCCTCCGACAGAACACTGTCTGTACTTGACCGGCAGACTCGGGTGCTGAGACAGACAGTGCGCCTGGATTCGTGCAGCGAGCAAGTTTCGGTAGCTGCAGTACACGCACTCGAAGAGTCGATGCGAGCGACGGTGCGCGGACAGAGACATCTCGCTGTCGGTGACAAACGAACAGATGTCGCACGGTAATCGGGGCACTGCTCGGATTCCCCTCGACGGAGAATCGGATGCCCTCGGAGACTTGAAGCCGGACTGGATCTTCAAAGAAGAAGACGCAGAGGCTGGAGATTTTGGAGGCAAAGTACCTTCATCGTCATCATCATCATCATCGTCGTCGTTTCCGTTGCCTCGTGTGGAATCCAGGGTGTTGTTTACGCTGGAAACAGTGGCAGTACTTCCACCGATTTTGAGAATATTCTCTTTCAAGAAATCCTCGTATTCGTGGAAGGTTCGCCGAACCTCGACCTCCTTCCCGGGATGCATGTCTTCAATGTGTTTCATTACCTGCAAACATGTGAACACAATTAAACTGTGAACCAGACAGATAACCTAACAAAACTAATAGGATATTATACAGATCATAGCAAATACATTGTGAATAATACAGAACGTTGCAAGCACGAGACGAATCAAACAAACTGCTGAAATTCCTCTACAGTTTACTTGAAACTGACCAACATTTTTTATAAAAGTTTACTACTCAATACAAAAGAACCAAAGACCAACTCTTCCCCACCCCTCTCAATAAGTCCCTCCTCCCCCCATCAATAAATGTCGTCCTTTTGTTCACAATCTACACTTGTATCAAATGTATACTCAGGGAAAATCATGTCAACATAGCAAGTTCTATGATCATCATCATTTCAAGTCGGGCTATCGTTTCAGACATAATCTCTTGCCAGACAAGTTTTCATATCGGCCACGCTTTCCATGCCAGTGTTCAACTCCATCAAAATGTTTCTCTTCACAGGAACAGACTTGTCACAGCAAGCTCAGGTTCATCTATCACCATACACGCATACATTATAAAGCACTCAGGTTTTGTAATTTGTAATTTAGTTTTGGCATTTTGTTTTAGAATTTGGTTCGGCATGAAACAAATATTACGTCTGATGTAATTTCTGTCATGAACCTCACTGCACATCAAGCTACTGACCTAACTTGCTATCATCATAATCTCGATCATACGTCTATTGTCTACTATTCAAAAGATATTGTACCGAGCACAGGTATATAAACTAATGCCCCTGGGGGCTCATTATGGCCGGATTTTTACAACTGTCTGTCAATGCCAAAGTCATCCAATACCATATGTTGTTAATAACAGCAAACTCATTTTGTAAAAAACAGCCTTGATAAATTAATGGGAGAAATAGAATGACTATAGGTAAGACAGAGAGATAAAGGTAAGTGCTTACCTGTCGTCGCCCCCACATGTACTCAAGGCAGTGCGGACAGCTGAACTGCCTGAGACCGAGGTGCCTCTTCACTACGTGATACTTCGCCTTGTCATTGCGCACGTCCTCATAGTTACAGAGGCGACAGCGATAGACCGGCGGCATCGCTCCGACTCCAACGCCACCGACCGAGTCGCTCACAGAGGACCTTCTCGCTCCGTCTTCCGACAACTGCGCACTTCCGAAGTTCTCTCCTCCGGATTTCCCGGATGTGTCCGCAGCTTTCTTGGCGGAGTCCGTCCCCGGCTGCACGTACACTCGCTCCTTGTTGCACATCACGTACGCTCGCTTCTCGTCGATCGTCTTGACAACGCGCAACGGCATGCCGACGTGATGCTTCTTGATGTGGTTCCGAATACCGGCAGCCTTCCACAGATACGTCGGACAGTACGGGCAACTGAGCGGCTTCAGCTTCATGTGGAATGTAACGATATGCTGCTTCACCTTTTCTTCTTTCGTGTCGACGAGCCCGCACTGCTTGCACTTCCAGCCGAGCCGGCTGCCCGGCTCTGTTCCCTGAGATTGCACAACTCCCTTACCTCGACTTGGAATGTTGTCCGATCTCACAGCAGCATGTTTCACCGGCTCCGATTTAACTGTAGAACTAGCAACGACATTCGCACTCTTGATTTCTCCAATCGGTTCGCTGACCTTGTTCGGCCGCTTGACATCGCTCGCACTGTGATGCTGATTGAGATATCTCGTCAGTTCGCTCAGATCCATGATCGGACGTCCGTCCGGCCGAGCGAATGCGACCGTCATCGTTCCCCTCCGGTCGTCGATTGGCGTGATCATGTTCATCAGAGGCGAATCGTCTCGTATCGACACGGTGCGGTTCGGATGAGTCCTGAGCGAATGCGACTTGACGGCCGACCGGCTCTTGCTGTTGCCGAAGCTGCAGTGTCTGCACGTGTAGACGCGCCGGTGCATGTGCACGTGAAGGACGTGCAGGCGGATGTCTCGTCGGTTCCACTTGGACAACACCCCGCAGTAAGCACAGCGAAACTGTCGACGTCTCGTTCCATCCCAGGCAGACAAGGGAGGATCGGGCAGATCAAACTCCCCAGAATCACTCCCAGCTTTGTCTAATTCATCATCTTTACCGTCCGGCAACCCAACTTGGTCGCCCCCCGAGGAGGGGTAGAAGTCGATCGTTGGGGCTTCCTCCTCCTCCTCGCTGTAATCAATCGGTTCTGCCTTGACGGAGGATGTCGTAGCGGAACCGTGCGACGCAGAAGTGCGACCCGTCGGCAGTGATTGGCTGGACGTTGTCAACACAGTTGAGATCTGATTCAAAGGCGGAGTCGCAATTGTGGGTGGAGCCTGAATGGTGGGCGGACCAGATCTTGCGGTAGTCTGGGGAGTTTCAAGGTCGTCCTCAAATATTCGGCAAACAGCAATGTATGGACGGCCTGCGAGTAGATAACAAGCATGCACAAATAATAAATAAAATAAGCACTGTACCCAACCTTACTGTACCCAACCTTACTGTACCCAACCTTACTGTACCAACCTTACTGTACCCAACCTTACTGTACCCAACCTTACTGTACCCAACCTTACTGTACCCAACCTTACTGTACCCAACCTTACTGTACCAATCCTTACTGTACCCAAACTCAATATTCTTTTCTTCACTTGACACAACTTCAATAGAATAAAATCACCCATTATCAGTGAACTCAAACTCACATAATCATAATAATCATACAGTAAGTGAACTTAACTGTAAGATTTCAGATTTAATTGTCATCTATAGTCTTAAACTTTCGAAAACAATTCAAACCATAAAAAGCTTAAAGTGTAAACAGTACAGCGTGTGATGTGTGTTTCTTGTTTGTACACAACCGTACGACCGGCTTAAATATCACTGCGTTGGTGCGACCCTTACGACAAAGTTAACACAGATTACCATCAGAAATGTTTTAACATCATGATCACAACGTCAGATCGTGATCCATGGGAAACACCAGGAAAAGACAAGACAACTGTTTGGCACACACACAAAAAACAATTATTTGGTATAAGGCTCACTACAATACAAGGGTATAATGGAATGCCATGAATGATGCATAATATTGTCAACTCTTGTCAGGTGAAAATGTTTTAGGAAGTAAAGGCCAGTTGTTTTAGGCTTTAGTTTTAGTGTTAGCCTAGCTTTAGTTTTAGGGAGTACACTCAGTACAGGCTAGTACAGGCAACTTTCAGAGACTACTGAATGGCCGATTTCATATGACACTTCTTCATATGGCACTTTGTATTCTAAATCAACAACAACAAAGTGCCAGGATTTCTTACCCGGATGACATCTGTCGACGTGCATCTTGATACGCCCCACCTCTGACGTGGCCAGCCCGCAATACTGACACGAGTACGGGTAGTGCCGCAGATGCGTGTCGTAGATGTGCCGCTTGAGTGCGTCCGACTGCAGCGACCCGCTCGGCGAGATCATGCCGATGCCACCGACGAAGCCGCACAACTTGCACATCTGTTCCTCGCAAGTGTCCTGGCGCGTGATGAACTGTGGCAACCAGCGGTCGCCGTGTCCGTCACCACCGTCAGCGCTGATCGTCTCGTCCAGGATCGTGATGTCCTTCAGATCTTCTTCGTCCATGTCGTTCTGACCGCCGGGTTGCCCAGGTGCACCAGCGCGTGACCTGCTGGGTATGACAGCCCTCTGCCTCAGCACAACTATCGGCTTGTCCCTAACAACAACAAGAACATTATTATAAGTTGCTACAGTACATAAAAATTAATACAAAACATAAATATTTACAGCAATTCACTTAATCACACCATTGCTTTGTTGTTTTCGTATGCGTTAAGTGAAGCCCGCCAATTAAAACACATAAAATGAACATTAATAAATGCACAGGTAAAAAGGTTCTCCACCCAAAAAATCCAGCCCTGATGACCAATGATGTAAACTCGATGTCTGCACTTCTTATCTGAACCAGAGCTAATTATTGCATTTAATACTCTGTCCAGTGGACTCTGCCCTATTTTTCAAATTAATGCAAAAAACTCGGAAACAGAATGATACAACTGATTGGAAGAGACTTTTCCATCAATGATTTCTACACTGATTCCTCAACAGAGGCCCATCGAAAAAACTTTGCCACATCATCATCATCATCACCACCACTTGCTTGAACAGCTACATACCCGTGAGTGGCGGTGGAATGATTGCGAATGCGTCCACTCTCGACCGCCTCAAAGCCGCAGTGTCCGCACCTGTACGGCATGACGCACGAGTGTTTGTAGAAGTAGTGGCGCTTCACCTTCGACGGATACCTGTGCACGAACGGGCACTCACGACACTGATACCTGTTCGGCGTCAGCTGCGTCGCATAGTCGAGCAAGTCGGCCGACACGGCCGCCCCGCCGCGCGAGTACGCGTACGTGAACTCTGACCCCACGGTCACGATTGCTGAAGACGTAAAGCTTTCGTCCGAACCGATGCTGTCGGCGCCCGCGATGTCATCAATCTCCATCTTGGAAAGCTGTAATTGCATCAATGTACAGAATGAGCTAAGAATTGACACACAAATAATACTTTGAACACGAAATCATTTTACCTATTATCAATATCGTTCATGCTTGTGCTTCCAGCGTAGACAAGTTTACTTATTAGCCATAAAATCTTAATTATTATCACTGATATTTCATATGTCCAGTTGCATCTATCATTTCCTAAAGTAACTCAAAATTTAACAACTTTAGTATATTTAGCCTATAACAATGATAACACTTAAAATTTGAATCAAATTTATTTAATTTAAAAACGATGCAACTATCAATTAAATCTCTGTTAAATAAAAAGGCAGATATATTGAATTCTAGTTGCTTGGGAAATCCTTTCTTGTATACCTTTTTATCACAAGTAAATTATGCCCATTACTTGTAATCGCACGAGTAATATACAAACTACATGAAACAAGTTGCATCATATTACTTAAACATATAAATTGCATCATTTTGTTTCAACAGTATTATACAGATTTACACTAACGTTAAATCTTCTAATCATCAATTCTTTTTTCATACACACTCAACACTAGTAAAATAAGCAGCCTACGTGTCAACAAATATAATACGGTGTAATTTTCTATATGGAAAAACAAATGTGTTATCATAACAATTAAGAATTACAAACCAGTGGTTTTTCACAGAGTATGGATCGCAGCAAGGACTTGTCCCCTCCAGTGCCACTGCTGTACTTCTCCGAGGACTTGCCACGCACTTCTTCTTTCCTCGACTCGACAGGCGTGGAACTTGCTCTCATCGACTGCACGCAGCGCTCTGCGTCTCCGATCTCGTCAAATATTCCTCCGTCGGCAAACCCGTCGCCCTCGAATCCCTCGTACCCTTCCTCTTCCTTGTGCAGACGGAGATGCCGCACGATGTTGATGCGAACTCTGTTTGTGAAGTCGCACTTGGGACACTTGACCGGCTCGTTGTAGATCATCTGCGTCGAGAGGTTCTGCTCGAATTCGGCCAGCACCGGATCGATTTCGAACTCGCCTTTCACCGCTAGATCGTCCGCCATTCCCTCGATCGTGATTTCGTTGTCCACCAGAGACGATAGCCTTCCAGTCACCGAGGTCCCGCCGTGGTTCTTAGTCGGGGTCCGCCGTAGGACTGTGTCCGGCTCATACCTTGCCGTCGGACGTTTCTCACCGCCGGCTCTCAACACAAGCGTCGGCAACGTGCTTCGCCGCTGCCTCGCCGACTCTGGGAAATCATCGCCCGACACATCGATCTCCTGTCCGTCAACGATGCGGAACATCTTGTTCGGACGGTCGCCGTGGTATTTACCCAGATGGAACTTGATGCAGTTGAGACGCGGGTGCAGGAAGTGACAATACCCACACTTGTAGCCGTCCGTAATCGTCTCGTTGCGGTCGTGGATCATGAGATGTCGTCGATAGTGCACGGTCTTGTTGGTCTGAAATGGGCAGAGGTGGCAGTACAGCATAGTGGCATGTCGTCTGTGACCAATCCCCCCGCTACCCGTACCAGTCCCTCCCACGGAAAACCCGTCGCTTTCTTCCAGAGAGATTGACTGCACCGAGGGCGATGAAGACAGCGAGAGACCCTCGGAACTCATGTCCAGATCTCCGAGATCAAGATCCGTGATCATCTTTGGGAGCAGCGAAGCAGGTTGGGGCGTCAACGGGGGAAGACCCGATCCGGTGAGCAACTTACGAATTATGCTGCCACTACCAGGAGCGGAATCTGTCAGTAAAGCTCCATTGGGACCGTGCTTCAGTGAGTGGGCGGAATATTCATCAAAATCCAAAGTCGTGTAAGTGCACATGTTACAAGCCAGCAGTGAGTTAGAGTTCCTCGTCTCAGATTCACCTCCAAAACTCTCATCCACATCATCATCCGCTTGCCAGAAATTATCCTCCATGCTCTCCCTCCGTCCATGGCTTGCCTCCCACAGGGTCACGTCTCCCAAGTCATCTCTTTCCATGTCATCCACCCCACCACCATGCGCAGCAACCTCCTCATTGGATCGAGCCTCTCCGATGAGTCGCTTTGGCATGCCTTCGATCTTCGGCAAGACGCGGCTCTTCTCACACGACGTCTCCTTCTCTCCGTTCTCGGGAAACTTTTCTTCCAGATACGAGGCAAGATCCGCCAGACCATGCGCAGAGCGGACGTGCTGGAGGAAGAAGGACTTCCAGGCGTACGCGCCCCGACACACGGGACACTCGAGCATCCCATCCAGGTACGAGACGATCTCCTGCTGGACCTCAAAGCGGAACGACTCGCTTGGATGCTTGTCGCTCACGTGGTCCTCCATGTCAGCCATGTTGGACTGCGACTCAGGGCAGTACGGGCAGACAAACCGACGAACAGTCTACATCACATCATACCAGATATATACAATACCAAATATACAATACCAGATATATAATACAAGATATACAAGGTAATAATACTGAGTAATACAATATGGGGTCATACCAAAACATGCAAAAATAGCATAGGGCCTGATACTAAAGTACAATCGGATCAAAACGGAATATCACTCTTGTATTTCAATATTATAAACAACTTGTAATTAAATTGAATACAAATAATATCAATATAGGCCATTAATAAGGAGACCGTAAACAGTTGCAGCTTTGGTGGAAAAGCTAAAATGTTACAAGTCATTAGCAAGGATTTATGCAAGTCAAATCTCATCATCCTTAAAGCCAATATAACACAGAACGATGGCACAGCAAAACAAATTATGCGTACTTGTACGTGAAAACGAAATATTCCAATACATCGTCAAAGTTAAATCAACTCAGCTACAATTAATATTAAAGAATCCAACAATTATTTTTAATCGTTATGATACAACCCTTACCACTACAATTTATGTAGTGGTAATGTAGTCTAGTTCTTGCTATAACTGATAATTTCATTACAAGTCCAGAAAGACATCACATCACATGAATGATACACTAACAACAACTCACATTATTTCCAGGATGATGAGCGAGATGTTCGAGAAACTCGGCCTTGTCGTTCGTGCACATCTTGCACGCTCTGCACACGTAATCACCCGCACCTTTGCGCTGTCCGTGACACTGCGTTGCGTGTGCTTGCACTTCGTCGCTCGTGTTGCACGTATAAGTGCACTGCCCGCACTTCACCTTCATCTCGCCGGTTGCCGGTAAGATGTCCACCGTCTTGTCAACATCAGGCTCGGCCTCCGCACCGATCCGCACGGGCTTCGCAGCTTTACGGTTCTTCCTAGAGCGGCTCTGCTGGCTGTCGGCTAATCCTAGGGCGGCTGCTGGTTTATCAGCACCCTGTGTTACAGCACCGATGCTCTCCATTTGTTTGAGATTATCTGATACGCTTCCATTCAGAAGTTTCTGCTTTGTTGCTTCGTCAGATTTCGTCTCTTTTTCGACGCTTTTAACAATACTTGCGGCAGATATCGACTCTTTGCCTGTTGTAGATACCGTCGTTGTGGTCACTGTTGTCACCATTGGAATCGTGGCATTCTCTGCCCCCTTTCTTTCAACCGATCCTACCTTTTTCCCCGATACAGCATCAACAGCAGGTGTAGATGCCTTTTCCATCTTACGCCTTACATTGTTGATGATCTTCATACAGATGTTGAACTTCTTCGGAAGGCCGACATGCGCTTCTGAGAAATGTCGCGCAAGTTGGTCCTTGGTGTCGTGCATGGCTGCACAGTACGCACAGCGCACAAGGTTGAGCACGTGCGTCTTGAGGTGCTGCACGAGTTTGTCATCACCATCAGTCGCACAAAGTGTGTCGAGACAAAACGGACATGGAACGGCGTGCAGCTTGTCGGGATGACTTGCACGCAGATGTGCACGGAAGTCCGACTCCTGGTTGAATGCACGAATGCACTCAGTGACAGCACAGGCGTAGAGACCTTTCTCACGTGGAACAGAGGGATTCTTCACCGTTGATTCTATCGGATTCGATTTAGCTAAACTACTGACTTGACTAGGATTCGAAGATGTCTTGGTTACTGGCAGAGGTGAAGATAGCAAAACGGTCTTCAGCAACGACTGCGGCTCCGAATTAGGTGCCGACTTTGAGTTGATATCCGTTCCATTGCTGTCCTGCCCGCCTGGAACAGCCTTCTTCAGCACGTCTGGAACAACCTTATTCTGCACTGCCGCAGGTTCTTCAAGGTTCTTGGATGAGCTGCTCAGAAAGTCCGGCAACTCCTGGTCCGTAACTGATGCGCTGCTCTCGGGAAGAAGCTTCTGCAATAACTGCTTGTGAAGTTCATTCAATGACTTCTTCGGATTCTTCTTTGTCATCATGCCTACAGGTTTCCCGCCGCTACCATTGGTACCCAGACTAGCTGAAACTTTGAGGCCAGAATCCTCAGTGCTACCACTATGGCTGGAACTTTTGTCATCGCCGCCATTAATGCAAACAGTGTTACCATGAAGAGATATTTCATCGCCATCTGCATCTGCCAAGTTATCGATATCCATACGCTCCATCGAACCATTTGCACACTCAGTCTTGGAATTATCTGTGACCGGAATATCATCGCTTTCACATGTGTCATTGGTTTCTTTTGTATCACTAGCCACAGGTTGTACATGGTTTGAAACGCTTTCACTATTACCATCATGCACAAGTTTTGAATTTTCTTCTTGCTCTGAGGCAACAGTGGTACTATTATCACAGGTCTTGAAACCAGGTTCAGTATTTATGGTAGCTACGTTATCAGCACAGTTATCAGATGTAATGTCAACAAGTGCAGAGGGAGAAGACTCGGTATCCATATTGGAAGCGATCTGCCCAGAGATATCGGTAATGGATTTGTTACCAGGCAAAGTATCACTTTGTAAATCATCCAACTGTGAACATTTATCAACTTCAACTTCACACTTAGACCCTTCCGTATCTCCCTTTCCATCTGTACATGATTCCATGGAAATACCATCGAACGACTCGTCGTCGAAACGCAAACCAGTGTCCAAGTCCGCCAGATCGGGGATCAGTGGGAATATATCGTCCTCACTGATATCGACATCCATCCTGAACGATGATGTATCTCATATAGATCTCAAGCCTTGGTATTCAACACCAGTACACTGGAATGTGTGCTCATTAATCCCTTTACATACAACAATACAGGCACATCGTTATGCATCCCACAGCAATAGGATCTCTTCGTTTTCACTGTGAATTTCTGAAACAAAGTAAAAATAGAACACGATGACCAATTAAGCAATGCAGCCAATTTCTCAAGGTCGCAGTTTTAATAAATTATTTTAATCGTTATTAAATGCTAAGACCATACTGCACCACGATGCATCAGGCTACAGATAAATTTTATTAGACTACTTCGAAGTTGATGGTAAATCTAATGATAAATGTACTAGCCTACAGTTAATCTTTGGTAGCATGATTACATTAGTAAAACGCAACCTAGAAATGCCCAACCTACTAATACCCCGATGTGAACTGAAAAGTCTATTGCGATGTAGATGCGCAGTTCAATCACCAGACAAGAGAGACGCACCTTAGAATGTCAGGATAGGGTAATATACAACAAATACAAAGAAAAACAAATGCTGTCTAATACAACTAGGTTGCACATTATAACAAAAGAATCCTATAAATGTATTTAAAACGGAACGCCTTATGAATGAAGTTATATTAAGTTCAGTACAATAAAATGATCTTCTTTTATACAATTAGTTTTAACTAATTAATTTTAATAAAGTTTACAATTTAATTCAATTTATTATTTAGAACGTAAACAATCTAGAACGTGATGACGTCATGTAAACATTGGATGACGTCACATAAAACATGTATATTAATTTTTCATGCACACTCCCACATTTTCAAATTCAACTGATCGATTGCGCCCCTTTTAGACCCTGTTTATGTCATGTATACTCATAAAAACGCGCTGTCCATGTACAAAAGCTTTAGATTCTATGAATATTGATCCAACAATTTAATGACATCACATAAATTAAGCGCCAAATAAAAGTAGATCACTGGGTCACAAGTTCACAACCAGGTTCTTCAGCCTGAATTTGTAAACAAAAGGTTATTCCATGTCTACCTGCTTCTTTTAAGCTTCTCAAGGTATGAACTTATTTCTAAACACTTTAATACAATAATTTTGTAACTTTGTATATTTCTGGTCCAGACTCCAAAGTTATATTTGGACTATGTACTTGCGTCAGTATTACATTATCCACCAACACGTTAGGACTAAGTTGTGGTTTATAACTTGTATTTAGCAATAGGGCATAGGCCTGCTTCCAATTATTTTTTCTTGTATTATTTGTTGCAAACAATGCCATCAGCAGAACCTTGGTTGATATAGGCCTAGTTATTGCTTTGATATGCCAGTAAAGGAAAAACTATGCAGTAATTAAATACACAGACAGATCTGTGTATTTGATCTGTGTAAGCAAATGCAGACTAAATAAAAAACCTTTGATTCATAATTTAGATCTCCAAATGTATTCCAATAATTACAGTTCAATATAAATTAGTTGTTGTAATTGTATGCTCAAGTGCGGTTATAATCAACCCATCTAAAGATTTAGAGTCAGTCTCTTGCAGTGCATACAGACCGCCGTCGAGCCTTGTTAATGGGCATGAATCGACCAACTGGCCTTGTCTGGATGTCTCCACGAAGGTCAATGTGGTTAAGCCCCACTTTGTACAGCAATCCCTGCTGCAGTACTGGTTAGTTGTATTGTGCACATAATACAAGTAACCATCGATATGGCCTTATTGCTATCACAGAATAATATTATTATTGTTCAACTTAAAACAATAGCTGTAAACAACAGTTCGCTTCCTGGTTGCATTATTGTGTATGTGCAATGCGTGAGGAGCACATGCCGTTGTCAGTTATATCTGAGGTACCGGTAAAAGTTCAAGTATTTAAAGTCCTACATTCATTGCTGTGCGCTGATCTTCCACCACAGCCCTATTAGTTATCAGCCCTATTATTACCGAGCTAGTGTGCTAGGCACTGGCGGCGCTGACGTGTATGCTGTGTATGCTATAGCATACACAGTCA
>JAQFYQ010000034.1:0-26157 GCA_034694885.1 Buchholzia appendiculata | reverse complement strand
GTGGTGGTGGAAATTGAACCCGGTACTTCATTCCGAGATATTGGGATTAAATTCCGTGAAGGTCCTGGGGTCAACAAAGGAGGTGCCGGGTTTAACCCTGGCGACAAATACCACGCTGGTTTCTACCATAGATCCTCTACAAGAAATAATATAAACGTATTAAACTAATCTGTCCTGACATATCGTGTTATTAAGGAGACATGTATTGAATACGCATCTTATTCCACTCAATTTCTTTCGATTTCTCACAACACCAAAACGTTATGGATCTTCATCCATGATTTTGCTAAGGTTTAGTGGCAACCCAGGGTCCATAAGAAGTGCATCGTACATAAAAACAAAGTCTCTACAATACTACAACACTATTAAATGCAACAACTAGTGGACAGGTAGCTATTGACTAACATGATAAATCACTGCATAGAAATCCATATTTACCCGCTTGAGTTTCTCATTTTCGCTTTTTAAGATTGGTGCTTCTTCTTTTAATTGAAAATACTCTTTTTCAATGTGTTGCAGGCTGCAAAAACAAATACAACATTTAATTGATCAATCCATTATTTTCATTAACTAATTTTCTCAATGCTAGAATTAAAATCACTAAAAGTTGATGGTCGAGCAGATTAAATAGAACACAAACATTGTATCACAGATTAAACTGTATTTTAATCATAGTTAAACAATTCTTTAATAATAATGCTACCAACATAAATTTTAATAATATTATCATGTAAAACCTAAGCAGAAAATAAACTATAAATAAATAAAGCTCTGCTTTTACAATCACGTGTAAACAGTGAATGACCTGCACATTCTTAGTTTTAGAAATACAGAAACAGTGCTAATGCACGAAGATATTCTGCATAAAATTTCGGACCATTTACCTTAAAATACAGAATAAGCATTCTACAAAATAATCCAACTGCACAACTACTAGTCACACATTTCCATACTCCTCTACCTGTTTGATAATCTAGAACACCATAGGTGTCAGAGGTGTTACATTATTAAGTAATTAAAAAAAGAAAAAGCACTGAAATAGCCGCTCAAACCTGTGTGTGAGAATATCAATCTGACTCGACTTTTCCTTCTCCGCTCGGGACTAAAATACAAAATACATTTCTCGGTACACATCACACAGCATATAATCAAATCTATTCTTAAAACTAGTTTGAGAGTAAAAACAACAAGTAAACTGTGCAACTATACATTACAAATGAAAATATACAGTAGAAGCAAGATGACAGTTTGCAAAATTTAATATAGCAAAAACAGAAACAAAATAGACATCATCTTATAAACTGATGATCATAATCACCAATTAAATAGTAAACAAATTAAGCCGCTTCTTTAATCTGAAAAGAATTATTATCCATCGAAGTTCTCCATAAACAGAAAAATCAATCATCATGTAAAATCTGCAATTCATCGTTTGAAATCTGAAAACAGCATCGGTCTCTATAAATATAAGTATTTATTCAGTTGCTGCAATAGTCATTTGATATCGATCTATAGTTCCTGAAATATAAAATGTGATCGAAGTAATTTTGCATGACCTGTGAAAAAATCTAGCATCACAGACGTAGGTCGACATTGAGAAAAGTCATCAAGACTCGACACACTGATTCACACCTGGTAATCATACCTGGTAATAACCCTAGGAGCCTTCACCACTCGAAACCATAATGCCTGCCAAACATTAGTTACTAGCCACAATCAAACACGTCTGTTTTTGTCAGTGATGTAGTCAAGGCATTTTTCTCAAGGCCAAGGCAAGGCCAAGGCATTCTTTTTCAGAGCCAAGGCAAGGCAAGGCATTTGAAATATTGGTCAAGGCAAGGCAAGGCAGTAAAGTGCCTCAAGGCAGCCTCAAGGCATGAAATCAAGGCAAAGGACTACTGAAATGATATATAGTCAAGGCATTTTTTCAAAGCCAAGGCATTTTTTCCCAGGCAATTTTTTCCCAGGCAAGGCAGGCATTTGGAAAATTGGCCAAGGCAAGGCAAGGCAGTAAAGTGCTTCAAGGCAGCCTTGAGGCAAGGCATCAAGGCCAAGGACTACATCACTGGTTTTTATTAATCAAATCTTCAACACTGAGATCAATGTCTGATGCAGAAATACACGCCATAGTAAAAAAA
This sequence comes from Buchholzia appendiculata, assembly GCA_034694885.1. Lineage (NCBI taxonomy): Eukaryota > Metazoa > Annelida > Clitellata > Enchytraeida > Enchytraeidae > Buchholzia > Buchholzia appendiculata. Next base: position 24,019 of record JAQFYQ010000034.1, on the reverse strand, counting down.
TTTGTAACATACCATGAGCTCGCTGTATTTCTTCCTCTCCTCCATCAGAATCTCGTGCGACCTGTTATCCATTTCTCTCAGCTGTTCCTCGAGACTGTGAACTCTGCATAACACAGGTAGATATACAGATATCATCCACTATACATAGATATACATAGATATATACATAGATATACATAGATATACAGATGAACATAGATATACAAAGATACACACAGATATACATAGACACACAGTTCAATAAGTTTCTAACTTCCATAAATTTTCCAATAAAGTTTGTATAATAACAATTAAGAGATATTAGACAAGTATGCAAAGCACCGTCTGTATAAATAAAACCTACAAATAAGATACATACTGCTAGATCTCAACTGACTGTATAAATTGGTAAAATCTGGCAAGCACAAGAAAAAACATTTTCTCAAAAGATGACAAAAACTATTAATAATTTAACTAATCACATATTAACTGAAAACAGAATAACTGCGTACAAGAAAATAAGAAATAACAACTCTAGAAAGACAGGTTACAGGTCACACCAGTGTTTAATAAACTCGATTAGACTAATGAAACAAATCTTATCATAAAAAACTACGAGTTGTTAAGAAAACTCGTCAAAATTATACAGACATAATTAGACACACAAAGTTATTATATAGATGAAATTAAAGAATACAATAAAATAATTAACAAAAATAAAGACAACAATGTAAATTAAAAGTAATGAGATAACAGTGCCACAACCACCACAGAATTGCAGACACAATTGAAGAGTAATTTGAAACTCATAACTTCTTTCAATATTTCAATCACTAATTGTAGGTTATTAAACAAATGCATAGCAACATGCTAAGCCTAAAGTAATGCAAACTTTGCAATCAAATGAGGTCGGAATAAGCAATTACTTCAAAGTAAAGCAAATCAAAAATCAAAATCTAATAAAATAAAACAACACAATCATCAATGATCAACGATGAATGCATCAGATGAAAATTCTAAAAGCTTAAACAAAAATATTGCACATGATAAGTTTCCGTAACACACAAAGTATATAACTGTAAATATTTCATAATTCACAATATTAAAATTTGTATGCAGATTTGCCTATGCAAATTTTGCACCATGGTAAAAACAATTCACAGCAAAATAATAAAATCATATTACTGCGAATAACAAAGTAAAAAATTAAAAATTAAAATTAAAATAAAGCAACAATTTATGATAAATAATATCTTAGCAACAATTTTTGACTAACGACAGTAAGAAAACCCATTAATGGCAAATTCTGTATTAATTCATTCCCACATTAGAATGAGTCGGAAGTCATTAATGTTTTCCGTCACCACACCGGGAAAGAGATGCAATAGAGTTCCAGTTGTTCAACAACATTATAACATGCACAACACACGAACATCTTAGATTTAACAGATCACAGAATGTACAGTCGGATGCCCTTCCTCACGGCTTCCTCCAACAAACACCTCCAACAAACAATCAGAATGAATTTCTCGTCAAGAAGTAGCGAACACCAATGAGTATATTAGTACTGGTCAACATTAACATGAAACATAACAAATAACAGAATTAAATACAAGATCATAATCAATGGAAACATTTATCCAAATCTTAACGATAAATAATGAAATCATTCAGAAACGATTATACTCGTGAAACACACAGATTTTAATCCTCTAACGAAAGCCACAGAATCGTTTAATATATTCTAGACACTCATGCGAAACAAAACTGAAACACACAAGATCTGCCAACTGCTGCAAATGAAACGGAATAGAACTTGATTCATGTTGCAAAATAACACTCAACGAACTCTAGTAATAAAATCCAATTGAAATAAAGATCCTTCACACGAATGATTACAATTTTCATTAGTCCACATAGATTAGATGAACAAAAGAGATGTTTCATATTCAGTTCTTGAGTTGTATAATCATTAGTAATTTAAAAGTTTTACACTCAAGATGGATAAAAGCATCAATTGGGTTTCTAAGCCTTAATAAGCACAAAAAAATTCTCTACTTTACAGCAGAAGCCATATCAATATCGTTATATAAGAAATATGTCATAATCGCCATGAAGCAGGGAACACCTGTAATACTACAAACACTGCTGGGATAAAGCGATAATAACAATTCTATTTCTGCACAGATTTTTTTGTTAAAATTAATTTTTTTTAAAAATCAAATTGTTACAAAGAAAACGAGAAAGAAACTGTCTAATGATTGGAAACTGTTTCCTTCCTGAAAAGTACCTTACAGAGAAATTACTACAGCGTAAAACTGTTCAGGATATTGTTCTCTGTTTTACATGTCTGCATGGAAACGCTAAAATAGTCCTAGCGTAGGGAATTTTTTATACATTTGAAAAAAGAAGGATGGAAGCTTTAGATAAGTGCTTTACATAGAACAAAACTGTCGACGTTTGGAACACTAGCTGCCCTGAAAGGATTAATCCATTATAGATTTACAGCCAAAGGTCAAACCCTGCTTGCAGAATGAAATATTTAGAGGAAACATCACATATGCAGCTCTAGGATAATAGTTGAAAAAACTCAAATACACACATTAACAGAAAGTTGTTAAATATTAAACAGTAATTTCAACAAAAAATAACTAAAAATGATCGCAAACGATTATGTTAAACCAAATAACACAGTAGAAACAAATCCTATACATCAACTCTACAAATAATAATAATCTCATGCACATAATCCTAATGCACTGCAATCAAAATAGGTTTTACTTAAACAAATATGAAGCTAATTACAAACAATAAACTAAATTTACAATGTTCAGTAACAAAAGTTGAATAGAACATATATTTTAAAATCTTTCAAAAAGAAGCAAAGCAGAAACCAAAACAAATGAACAAGATGCAATGACGAAAATAATCAAACAAGAGTTCGTACCTTCTGCACATCATTGAATTTATTGGAAAATAAACAAAAAAATTAGTTATACTTTGGTTATGACGATTTGCATAATGGTTATAATAAACTAAATTAAGAGTTTATATTGTTTTACTTCAAGAAATTTAGAACAGAATCAAACTGTAGTATCTTTAATACAGATAAATTCAAAACAGGTTCTTTTAACCACGAAAAAATCCAATTAGAAAGTTCACTTCCTAATCTTATTCAATTTACAAGCCAAATATGTTACAAAATTATGTCAAATATTCTACATAAAATCAGATTCAATTCTGACTAATCATGTGGCCTATTACCATCGTTGTCATGCTTAATTACGGCAACATTACGGTAAACTCAGCTCAATACTTCACGCTAAAGACTAACAAACCAAAAATTCTAAATTCAATCTTATAAGTTTGATCGGCCGGATTCTAATCACTTTAACATTCATTTGTATTACGTTGACAAAATTCCATATTTAATGTATTTCATCGTTCTATCTGCACAAAGCAATTCTTCCTTCACTATAGATCCACTAGCTCTACTTTCCACTAATACTAATCCTAACAGTGCATTGAAAACTCTACACATTCTACATCATTAACACTGCGTTACGCATAACCCGCAATTCATCTTGACCAAGCAAGACGACTACATATCAAAACGTTGTCGTCTTGGTCGAGTTAACATCAGTTTCGTTTCCGAACCGGTAGACTATATTCATCATTGACCTAGCATCATCAGCATACATCTTCATCATTGAGAATCATTATCATCATCTACAGCATTGGTGCAAATATAAATATCAAATGAATGAATTATTATTGAATGATTATGCTATTATTTCTCTACATTTAATTAATTATCAGCACATTACTTGGTCAAATTTATATGAAGAGCGTGAAGAGCGCTGCTAAATACCAAAAATGCAAACACGCAGACACGTACCGTTCTATGAGCGTACTGTTTTCTTCCTTCATTCTGACATGTCTGTCGTTGCTCTGCATCTGACTCTCCGACAGCTCCTGTATTCGGTTTTCAAGTGTTTTAACCTAAACGTACAACGAACAAAGAATTTACTGACTGCCGCACTCGATTGATACCCTTGAGCAGATTTGAACGAATTAAGGATTGAAATCAATCAGAACATTGATATGTGCATTAAAAACATGATAAAAGTGATTATTATTCCAAAAACAACCCATAAAAAATCTATGCAAGAATAAACCAAATAACTATAAGCTTAAATGAGCAAAAAATTAATATTTATTGCATTGTAGCTTATTTTCAGCAAGGAAAGCCATTTTCTAATGGAAAGTGCTACGATTTATATTTGTTAAAAGAGAGAGAGCAAACAAAATACAACAATATTACAAGACAGACATAAGCATATAACACCAAATAATAGGATGATATAATATATAGCCTTTATAAACTAATTGCAAGTCACACCTTGTCATTAAGTTCAACCAGATTTCCGTCAATATCTTCGTACAGTCCATCGGAGATGCTGCTGCGTCGACTAGTGTCCAAAGATGAGGCAGTTCGGAATAAATGACTGCACAAAAAGTGACAGCAATAAAACGGTAGCATAGATAGAAAATTATTGCAATAAGTGACTGCACACAATAATATGACTAAACTTATAAAAGTTTACTAGTCACCTGCGCAGTTATCCCCATTTAGAAACAATCATATAAAATTGACAGGACATCCACCAGTTAAACTTTGCTTCAATAAAAATCCCAAGTGTCGCATGCATATGCTCCGCACAGCGACGCACAGTTTAATTATTGCGGATAATGCTTGCCAACAAGTCCCTCTAATTTTATTGAGGGAAACATTTAGGTACAACCCACGTTAAATAACCCTAGTGCAAATTTTGCAGACAACTCCAATCTAGATGATAACTAGTGAAAACGACAACGATGATGATCAACTATGATGTGGATAATAATAATAAATCATAAATAACATTATTAACAACTCTTGTTAATGCCAAGCTTAAGTGTTAACAATAATTGTACACTGTTCTGTTCAACATCCTTTCATCCTATTATCTCTACCTTTTAGCTATAAATGCCACATACATGAACACCTACTGTCATGTCCTTCCGAAACTAACACACACACACACAGGAGCACGAAAGAAACAGAGACTGATGCAACAGCAACAACGTACCTAGCAACTGCACTAGGCGTGAGTCGACTGCTGTTGCTACAAGAACATGACAACAACAACAACAACATTACAAATCTGTATAGAGTTAATAGCAACAAATGTGCATGTGACAAAGAAATACATAATGCAGAGTTTAAACAACATAGAAATATAGCATATAAATACCCATAATGATATATTTCAAGCATTGATGATCCAGACATTTAACAGAAATTACATAACATCGTTATCATCTCTATATCTTCCCATTGATCAGGTTTACATTGCCTTATTCAGAATGAAAATGAAAGGGTTTACTGATTTATCACTCTTTGTATTATTATTCTTTATAACTCTCGTCTTTAAGATTGATCACTTGTTCCCTTATTTGTTACACAAGTTCTAATGTTCTGTTGCTTATTCCCATTTCATTCTTAAACATACAAGCGTATATTAGCCTCCTGCTGTAGTTTAATACTATTTTCATTGGAATAGCTAGTAAGCAGCGATGACAGAAAAAATTATTTGGTACAAGTAAACACACCTGTGAAATATGCTAAATCTCTTCATCAAAATTAATCTTCCTATTTAAACTAATCCCTTCAAACATAAATCTCCTTATATGGATTGAATTCAAAACATATCTGATGACTGAAAATTGCCGACATGCATTTGATGTTAAATCAGACAGTAAATGCCTCAGGTGATTGCTTGCTCTAACATTGTATCACACCTACGGCTGCATCAACGCCTAACGCGCTAAGGCAAAAACACACCTCGCCTGCCACACACATGCCTGACACGAATCTGCACTAGCAGCTTCAGCATGGCTTCGAGCCAGTAAACAGAAATTATTGATTTCAGTCAGCAGCAAGCGTTCTAGTACAGTTAGTTGGAGGCCATACTAATCAAGCTTCACAGATAACACAGCAGATGCTATACATGGAGGGGCTAGCCCCTTCTCTCACTACCCCCTCCCTTTCCTTAAACAGGTAAATTGTTTAGAGAATCATTTAAGTATGTATGAAATAAATTAACAAACTAATGAAGTTTTTTTAATCTTCAAATGAATGGTCTCATTAGGTTTTCTATTAACAAACAAGATTTGTACCTAAAAAACAGCAGTTTACAAATATCATTGGAAAGTTTTAGAATCAAGTAATATAAGGTACGGTGCTCATTTCACAAACATTTCAAAGAAAGAAGAACACAAGATTTAAGCAAACAACTATAAAAAATATGGCATCTGCACTTTTAGCACAATCTAGAAATGGTTTAACAGTATATAAGATAACATCGTTTAAGAACCAAAACAAAACAGGGTCCTAACACAAAGTATTTGTGCTCTCAATACTTGCACTCTACATACTGGAAGTACTCAATACCTGGGTACTTACACTATACAGACTGAAAGCACTCGACAGTGGGGTACTTGCTCTATACAGACTGTGGGCAATTGATACTGGGGTACTTGCACTGTACAGACTGAAAGTACTTGCTCCTGGGGTACTTGCATCCTACAGACTGTGGGTACTTGATACTGGGGTACTTGCTCTACACAGACTAAAAGTACTTGCTCCTGGGATACTTGCACTCTACAGAACTGTGGGTACTTGATACTGGGGTACTTGCACCCTACATACTTTGGAATACTTGCCACATGGGTACTTACACTGTACAGATTGGGATATTCGATACCAGGGTACTTGCTAAAGGAGTACTTGATACACGAGTGCTTGATACACTCCTGAGTACTTACGCGCGAGAGACCGGAGTACTACTGTGTCGTCCATCGGATGAATTCAAGGCTCTCCGGCGGGTCCGTGGCGTCCCATACGCTGACTCTTCTCTCGAGTCTGCGTAATACTCGTACGTCTGTTCTTCTATGTGCTCCGGCCACGTACCGCTGCACATAAACATCATGACGTCATCACACATCATGACGTCATCACAATGTGCACATAAATATCATGACGTCATCACAAAGTTCCACATACACATTGTGACGTCATCACAACGCTGCACAAACATATCGTGACGTCATCACAACGTGCACAAACTCATCGTGACGTCATCACAACGCTGCACATATACATCGTAACGTCATCGCAAATCATAGCACATCTCATCCTGTGCCAATTGGCTTTGTTTTTAATGCAGGGAAATAGCAATTTATAAGAGATAGAAATCTTCCGACTGTGCTTGTAATTGCTTATACCAGTTAAAAAGAGTGTTTAGATAAATATTACATGCATTGAGTCACATATAAGAACTGGGTAGAAAAAGTGGAACAAAATGAGCTCAGCAAGAATATCCACCGTAGTCAGTACAAGCTCCAGACTTTATTCTGTATGCAACAAGAGAAAAAGCCAAATCATAACTTTACAAAAGAAAAATGTGTCAAGAATTCCATAGTGTCAAGAATTCAAGTACGTCTGTTTAATCAGTCCCAGTATCTTGCAGCACACAGATTAGACTGTAGAGGCTCAGACGACTGCTCACTGCCAACCAGCAACTCAACAGAGATAAAAATATACAAGAATAAACAAGTCTTGTTGCTGGTCTAGAAATAGGCTGCGGCCTCTAAACGGGCTGTAAAGTGTACATGTAAATGGGCTAGAAATGGGCAATTCATTTGGTTATCTAGTAATGTTTGCCAGGCACTGGTCCGAATGACCACAAAAGCCTACAGATAAAATCTGAGCCTTTCAACTGAAACACATTCCCATTATAACTGACCTAGCATGAACATTTCAACAGATCACAGTCAATAACTTATTCCATTTTCTCTTCATTTGCTTCAACGGTAGCCACTTCTAAACGTTGCTCTTGGTAAAACCATTACAACACCTATTACGTAACTAAGAATGTTCTTCCCTATTTAAAAAAATAAAAATTAAGAACACAATATTTAATGCAAAACGATTTTAGTCTCCATTATTACTTGTGTTCGCTGATCTTGCCGCCTCCGTGGAAACCGCTGTCGACATCATCCTCGGATGACATGCGAGGATTACACAACATCGTCGAGTGTCGCAGAGTGTCGGACAGACTCGGAGACATGTCGGAGCGCGCGAGGTAGTCGTCCGTGACGTCATACTCGCTGTTCGTACTCATCTCGGACGTCTCGAAGGCCTGCAACGTCACACAACAGTAAAGTATTTAGCATCTTTGAGAAGGAAGGTAGCCGGGCGCTGATCTCCTACCAGGGCCTTCGGCCTGACATAGCACAAGGTTCACCTAACCAGAGCCAGTGTGCTTGGTAAACACATCGTATTACTGCCTAGCCTTTTAAGGTAGCCTTGAACACCGATATTTTTAACTTATACTGCTTGGTAAACTGAGACTACAGAACGTACACAAATTTGCCTGCTTTAGTTAAAAATAACACATCCCTAGACGGGAGTTGAACCCGTAGCCTTCAGCACACGAGGCTTATGCCCAACTAACCAAGCCATCGACCGCACACCGCAAAGTCCAGGCTAAATGTACGAGAACGAAACAATCATGGTAGAACTTCATCAGAATTGCACATCTCATTTTATAATACAACATTTTAGACAACCATTTTGGTACACAGACGAGTACAGGTAATATTGCGATTGTGAAGGAAGAAACTGAGCACGGAGGGCACGCAGGACCAAGTTTTCTGGAAAACCGCCACTGTTTGAAACTTTGAATAGTCTAAGACTTATTACAGGATAAGACAAGGATAAACAGAGATGTTTAAAGAAATACACCTATTATACAGATATTAAATGCACTTCAATTTTTTGTTAAAATGCCTTTCTGTCACCAACATATTTGCTGCATAACTTGTCATTGAATACATAGATAAACATGGTGGGTCTATTATAGAGCCCAACATCACAGGGCCCAAAAGACTTTACATTTGACATTGAAAAAGCTACGCTCTAACTTCTGAAACATCAGCATGTACTAACTGAACTCGATATACACCGATCTTACTAGAATTCAGCATTTGAAAGAGAAAACCAACTTCTTCCCTAGCACAATGCAGAAATTGATACATATATGATTCAATGGCATTTTTTCATCATCGATCATAATCAATATCACATCTATTACTATCATCAATCAGTGTCTAGTTGTCGATCGCAATACTACTAGTATTCTGTTGACTGTGTATCAAAATGGATTCATGTCTAAAATGCTGTATTCTAAAATGAGATAAGCAAATCTGATAAAGTCCTCACATTTCTATGCTAGGCATGCCCACAGTGCTGAAGTAAGACCATGCCACAGAGTTTCTAACTCTAATTAAACTAATTAAACACAAAACAATGACAAAAATACTATTTGTTTTCACCAATGTATGGCAGAATAGACATACAGTCATACAGTACATTACAAATGCACATAAAACAACAAAATTAAACATCATACAAACATTATTTATTCAAGTTAGTCGATATCTACATATATTCAATAAACAATCAAGATAAATATATCTGTGATATATATACAGTATATATATACTATAATGAACATTTTTTAATTAAGTTTAGTTAAGGATTTATAATGATATATACTATAATGAACATTTTTAAATTAAGTTTAGTTAAGGATTTATATATTTTCTTGTCATCTGATGTAATAAAATTATCGAATTCTAAATTTTAAAAAAAAATCAAGATAATAAATAAATATAGTAATTCTAATAGGCCTATATCAATGCTTAAGGAGTTTCTGAATACTGAAACAAATCAGTTTATAACAACAACGATCACGTGAGCAACAACAAACCTACAACATCTGTAAAAGAATTTGCACAAAAATGAGCTAAATCAAACGTTCCATTAATTAGTTTATGTTCTATTAGATTATATTGGCATAATTAAATATGAGTTTTCAAGCCAAGCATCAAAACTCAATGTTTGAGCTTTTAAGCACACAGCTAAGTAAGGACATTAGGATAAATAATTTTACCAATCCACATAGAGAGGGAGGGACTGCTAAACCAACAAATCACAGCATAATATTTACACAGAAAAAAGCTTAGAGAGCGTCGAGAGCCTCTACAACGTGCCTGAATGATAACAGGATATTACATAACAGTGAAGATTCCCAGATCGTAATGCATTTGATCAGGAAGATAACTAAGCAGGTACAAAGCAAGCAAGAGCCGGTTTGTACCGAGCAAAGTACCGAGCAAAGTACCGAGCAAAGTCCGAGCAAAGTACCGAGCAAAGTACCGAGCAAAGTACCGAGCAAAGTACCGAGCAAAGTACCGAGCAAGTGTTCGGTACACAACAAGCCACAAGTCTCATGCATTTCTTCTTATAAGATTGATTGATCAAGTTGTCACATCCTCTTAACGGCTACTATTGAGAAGAATCAGGCCATCGTATCCCAAAGTTGAATGTACACAAGTTTGTTGAGGAAATCAAAAACCGAACATGAACTATTCAAAGCAAATATTATCCGCTACTGATTGGCCGGAACTAAAAAGTGTTTAGAAACTGAACGTTGAGACTAATGAGTATTTTAGCATTAAACACGTTAAACTGTGCTCAATAAGACCATCTCGTCCCAACATAGCAGAATAACAAAACACACAACAGATCTTGCATACTCGGTATTTTTCAAACTCAACAGAAGGCTCAAAAGCTAAACATTATTACATGCACTGCATAGTCTACTCATTACGGCCTGATCATCAAATATTGTCAGTAAAAGATTGCCAGAAACAGACCTACACAGTATTCAGTTCAACAGCTCATGCTCTGAACAGCTTACAAGTCAGAACGGTATGCAGAGAGCAGCACAGTCAGAAAGGCAAATTCTTCAATAACAAGTAAATAGAGACGGAGTGGATCCATCCTAATGTGTACAAGTGCAGAGCGACAGCTACGTTACTGTGGAACTCTCCAAATGTTAATGGCAGTGCTTGGAACTGGCTGGCTGTCACAGATAGACTTACATTCGATAAATAAATTAATCTTGAAATTGTAGACACAGCATGAAACACACTGCAGACAGTGTCATAGAATTCAAACAAAATATAGTTTGCAAGGCGACTGACTAAAAATTCATTGCCATATCAAACCTCACTGTCCCAACTGCCTAGCATGCCGATCTGACAGCAGTGCTTACTATTATAACACAGAACCTAGTAATACCCAAAGATGTCAATAACGTCAAAGGATAAATAAGTCCGATCAGTAACCACTGGCATCCAGTCATCTCACACAAATAAAAGTTGCAAAAAACAAGCCTCTTTTTCCAGCCACGCACACACATATGTACCACCATGCCCGCATTATAACAGAAACCGACATATTATTCAAGCCCCGAGTTTTTTCATGATTTGGTTAACCTAGAAATTACTGTAGAAAACCGGTGTACCGGCCTAGAGGACCTAGAACTGAGAAATCGATCGCTTCACGCCCTGATCACGCCGACGTCAACAACTCTTGCCAACAACTCGGCCATCAGCCCACAGCAAAGATTAGCTGATCTATTGCGCGCCCACCTCACGGCAGATATTGCACACAACTGTACAGTGGTGCAAGTCTACAGACATCCAATCATATCTATACCAGTCACGTCACCGACCAAGCAAATGTATCAAATACATCTGGTTTGATTTACAGACATCTAGCGTGATATCAATGCTACGCCTCCAAGCACTGCCTTCTTGTATAACGCAGCTAAAAACAATATTAATTATTGATACCTGCAGCAGAATTCTGCTAATTAAAGCACGCAAGAATCTGAAGGTCAGCATAACAATGCTGAGCACTGCTAATCTTCCTTCTTAATATTTCATTGAATAATCCACTTCTTGACTATTCCATTAGCCTCGCACTGGAAAGCCACAATATCTAAAACTATTAAGTCTACCCTTAAGAATCATAATCGTTCAGCTTGTAATCAACAAAATAATGTGGATTGTTAATATACATAGGTTACACTTATTCAAATAAAAGCTCTCACCATCTTAGTGTTCATTGCTTTCAAGGTCATCAATTTCTCATTTATGTTAAATAAAATTTGTAGCATTGAGCACTTAGACAATTTTAACTACCCATTGCCTGATAAATAAGAGTGAAAATATTTTGTTTCGTCCGTCTACAAGTTCAGCACCGGGCGCTTATCTCCCATCACAACTCACAGCCTGTCATAGAAAAGTTAATATTGCATGAAAGGGGAAAATCTTGGTAGTCAATAATGATCATGATACATGACAGCATAACGCATACTATATACACTATCAAGTTTCAACCTATTGTAACATAGATATACAGAAGGGAGGGAGGGGGGAGTCGGCCTAGGGCGAAAACATGACCAACTAAATAGTATAGAATTAGAAATTGTTTCATAGACTTCATTGCTGCACAGCAAAAGAGTTCTTCCGATCGAAGCGGCTGGTGAATAGCGCTACGGTTACTATCAACTAGAGGAAACACGAGAAACAATGTCCAGTGTGCTAGTACCGGTTGCTTTACCAGGCGCCAACGGATCAGAAACAACATCACAGTTTCAAAAGAATTATTGTTCCAATCGTTACTGCACACAGTGCACAGCAATAAATACTGTATTAACAGTCGTCACCTTTGATACCAACACTTCATATTTATTAGTTTTAAATAAATATATTTTACAATAAAAGCAAAACATTCCGGTCTTTTAATGAATATGCACTACACCACGGTCCTTCGCAAAACAATAATGTACATGTATACAATGTTTACATTTCAAACCTATTGTGAACACAGGGTAATAGTGCTCCCTATACAGCTACAGGTCAAACTTAATTCCTTCTTCTATTCACTTCCATCATGAATTGATTCGTTTGAACGCTGCATTAAAGCATGTACATCACCTCAACAAAGACTTCAGTACAGCCTTTGTACTACCATCAAATCTCTGGCCTATCATTGTATTGTCAACGACTGCATACTAAAGCCATCATCAAGTCACCGTGCAACATCACAGGCATCATTACCGCCACATTCCAATACACTGATTTATAGCTGTTAAACACACGTTATCATCATTGATGTGGCATGTCACGGTAGTTTCCGCCTGTAAGATAGTTTAATATGCAGCAATCGGCCGCAATGCTACAGGCTGCTCATACTTGAAGGTCTATACTTCACTTAATACACAAGTCAGTCACATCTATACAGAACTGTAGCTGTTCAGCAACAGTAATACTGTATCCACCACTAATAATACTGCACCCATCAACTAATCCTATTTTAATTAACTTCTGCAATCACTCAACAGTAATTACAGAGAGCGTTCAGCAGAGAGGTCTCATATTCTTGTTCACCTTATTAAGCAAAGATCTCGGCTTACTAACCGGGCTTAGTGAAATGATGACTTTAGCAACACTACTTAGAAGTGCTAATAATTATCAGAAACTATTACCACAAAGCAGTTCCATGGTTTCACGTTGAGCTTAAAGATGGCTAGAAGTGTACGGCAGATAAATCACAAATAAAGCAGTGAATGACGTCATGAAACTGAATGAACCGCAACAAAACTATTACATTTTGTAATGATCTTAAAGCAAAAATAAGATTAGCCATAAATAAACCATTTACTATACAAGAATCCCGTGTAAGAATGCATTAGCAACATGCCGTTAGCTCTCATTACATCACTCAATGCCCTAGCTCCAAGGTATTCACGCAATACCGTAGCTCCAAGGTATTCACTCAATACCGTAGCTCCAAGGTATTCACTCAATACCGTAGCTCCAAGGTATTCACTCAATACCGTAGCTCTGAGGCATTCACTCAATACCGTAGCTCTGAGGCATTCACTCAATACCGTAGCTCCGAGGTATTCACTCACAACCCTATAGCACTGATGTATTCACTCAATACCGTAGCTCTGAGGTATTCACTCAATACCGTAGCTCTGTGGTATACAATCAATACCGTAGCTCTGAGGTATTCACTTAATACAACATTCACATCTTGACTGCTCAACATCAATCACCAATCAGTTATTAATCCCGCTCTGTTCATTCACCTCAAGCTCATTACACTGAAGCCGGCTAGTACGCTCAATTATACTAAATTAAACTTAATGCCTGATACTGCACACATCGCAACCTTCCACATAATTAGTATTGCAAAGTACAGTCGTCAAGGCAACAGAACTGTGTTCTCTGGCATTGACCTCGCTTGTTTTCACTCGATTCATCAATTATCATTGACTTTTTGTTGTTCACATCCCAAAACACTCAATTCAATAAATGAATGAAGAACGACAGAACGTGCATGACCAACATTATTAGACCACTTGAACTACTGCTTCTTTACTCTACTTCCTGTACACAGATCAGGTATGTTTTACCAATTCAATTATTATTCATGACATTATTACACTCAATGATTCACAAGTTGAGCAGCGGCCAGGAGAAGCAGCGGTAGGGTAAACAAACAATTATTGATATTTGCAGCAATTTCAATTACACACAGAACAGCTTCTCTCACAATCCTGCAAGCCGTTAGCAGCTAAAGACAGCCCAGCACTCAGTGTAACAGCTAAAGACAGCCCAGCTCCCTGAGAGCAAGGGCAGTTTTTAATCCTTGTCAATCCATCGATTCGATATAGGCTGCAGCGGCCAGGCAGCTTCATTCAGGTGCAAAGTTATGCTGACGCAGTTGAGACAAAAATACTGCATTCAACAGAGGATCATAGGCAAGGTAGTGTGGATCATAGGCAAGGTAGTACAAAGGGTAGTGGGGAGGCAAGGTAGTACAAAACGCTGAAGCACCGTGTGAATACAATGATCACGTCAATATGTTGCACCCTCCCCCCACACACACACATAATCCCCCCCCCCTTCTCACGAGATCCGCCCTCCATCTCACGATCTGTTGTAAAAGGAACTGTTGTAAAAATGGCAACATGGAATTTCTCACAGCTAAGATTCAATATTAGGGCCTATAACGTTTATTTGCTCAGCTACAAGCTGTTACAAAACAATCAATAACGTTGCATAAAGTTTCTGCTGTGTAGCAAATCGTGACCTAGTAGAAGACCTCACAAGAATGGAAACTAACAGGGCACAGATTGTCTTCAACTATCCAGACCAGTAATGTAATCCGTGCAGGCATAATACCTGTACACATTTATGTGTGCACACATACACACCCACTGAGAAATACGCAAACCTGTGCACCGACAAAATACAGCACACAGATTTGTACACATACATGCAACCTAGCAAACAGATCCGAGTAGTCAGAATGTGAATTATGATAAAACAACTCACTGCATAAAGCTCAATGAACTCAATGAACTCAAACAACTCAATGAACCGGTTTCGTCCTAAAAAGGAAGAGAACATCACGATCAAATACGACCACACAGTGACACAGACATACACAGAACGGTCATCTTCATTATTTCAGTAAATTTTGCTAAACTACTCATCGCCATTTAACATTCAATTTTACAATTTCGATTTGTACGACCTATTGGAATATTTGCTCCTATTGGAATATTTGCTCCGCATTGAAAATAATAATAATTGTTACAATCTTTAACAATTCTTCCAAGAAATGGCCTTACACTGAATTAGGAATGACAGCCATTTGCCTAGACAATCTAAAGCATCAAGAACACCACTATTTGACTAGCCCATCAAAGCATCAATAACACCACTATTTGACTAGCCCATCAGAGCATCAAGAACATCAACGCACGCCTAGCCCATCTAAAGCCTCAGGTGCACTAACGTTTACCTAGACAATCTAAAGCATCAAGAACACCACTATTTGACTAGTCCATCAATAACACCAACGCACGCCTAGCCCATCTAAAGCCTCAGGTACACTAACGTTTACCTAGCCCATCTAAAGCATCAAGAACAAAAAACACCAATGATACCATTATAAATGCTGCTCCATGACATTGATCAGTTAAATAATAGACAGACAACACAGTTTCAATCTAGATGTTATATGATGATTGTAGATAAATGATGATGATGATGACGACGATGAAAACGACAAGAATGATACAGTACCTCAAAGCTGTTGGTATCATCTTCCCTCGGTGATGAAGTATCCTTCGTCATGGTTGAGTTTGACTTGTCGCCATCGGCCATACCTATAGAATTACAAATCACTTTCTTTAATACACTATAAGTTTGCAGCACATACAAACGAAACGTTATAGAGCTATTATACAGTATTGTGCTCTCCTTGCATCATATTTTAAAATTAATTTTGAAAGCCAATTATCTGTTACTTCGTAGAACTAAAAAAATGAAACAGATCAAGCAGAGAAGAGCAATGATTTCATGCTTAATCTGAACTCACCAATTAGGTGGGCTAATTAACATTAGCTTAAAAGACATTTAATCTTGATACTATATCGATGTAAAAGAAATAAAACACCTATTTAAGAAATAGCAAAGCGTTTTCTTTCAAATTATATCTTTTTTTCTCAGTCTGATTTTATTGTTAGAAGTACTGTCCCAGCCACTGAACATTATGAGTCATTTGCCTCTACTTAAAATGGATAGAGACAGATCCTTCCTATCTCTGGTACACTGCTACTTCATAACAGTTTTTTTTGTTTAATTGTTAAAAGTCTGAATTAAAACAAGAACAATTTTTACAATTAAACTAACTTATGGTATGACAAATGTCACATCACTCCAGAAGCATATAATTTAATAGTATATACCAGAAGATCATAGATTAAAATTATTGTGAAGCGAGTTTGACCAACATACACCAGCTGGAACCACTATTGAAACGATTTTTCAAAAATAAAATAATTATAATTAAAAAATATATATTTGGTTATCATATTGGAAATAAAATAAAGCTATATACCGTAAAATCCATTATTTTGCAAGTGATGTGATTGAATGAACTTGTTATCACATTTAATAACACAAAATCAGTTAAATAAATAATAATATTTATTTGATCTTAATACTCTATTCAAACTAACAAATTTATATTCAAAGTTTCACTAGGTTTAATGTAAAATTAAATTTTAATTTCAGGTTAATAGCTGTTATAGAGTTGTTCAACTAAAACAAGACCAACTTGCCACACAATAGGAGCTAGCTGACTATTAGCTACAGACATAGTCAATTGTATTATGTGTAGTACACACATGGATGACTGACTGACACTTAACAGCCTTGACCAACTAGGGTTCAATGTAAACTGCTTCATGTGGACCAACAACAGATGCCGGTCTGGGCTATTACGATATTCATAAATAATAAGCAAATGTATAAATCTTGCATACAATATGCACAATACTGTACCCCTACAAGGGCCTACAATCATAGCTAGTACACTAATTCCAAAACAAACAATTCCATTATAAGCAGCATCTCAATGAAAGCATATTCTGATCATACAGTGATGTGAACCACCCTCCCACCACCCCTGATTGCAACCTTGGTGACAACTTTATAAGTTGTACAGAAAAAAAATCATCCCAACTTAATATTTATAACAACTTGCATTTAGTATTAAAAAAACAACTTGCATTTATCTTTAATTATTAATATTAATCCTTGGTATAATCATCTCAATCATGAAAAGCAATCTCATATTTTGCAACAACTCATTTAGATTATATTATCATTACACTGGCACTAGGGATATTGAATAAATGCTATTTTGAAAATATTGTGTATATCAACGTACCAAATTTAGCAATGATTTAGTAATTCATATATCAGCGCACCAGTGTTACTTGATAAACCAGTACAAAAATCACAGTAAACTAGTCCAAACAGATTAAAGTTCAAGTTCTATTCTCTTTCCTGTAAAAGGTTAATAATAGTCTCAACCACGTAGCTCCCCCAGTGCATGCTACAAATAGTTTACAGTGCAAAGACTGCTTGTACAAAAGGCTGCAGAGGACATAAAACAGAGAAGAACATTGCCTTGTACAGTTTACTAGTCATCGCTAAATGGCCAATAACACAAAACAGCGTTAAATAATTATCCACTCATTCATTGTACAAAGATACATGTGCTACACATACACAGGCATACACACGGAGGCAATTTAAAGAAACTGTGAAACTTAAATACATTTAAAACAACGTGCTAAAAATAATAATCTGTCCTAATCATCTGAAATCGAATTAAAACAATCGCCCTTTCCTGGTACAGGTTGTATCAGTAAGCGAATGCGGTCATAAAAATGCAGCCACAATGAGCCCTCAGGGACTAAATTTAAGTCTATACCTGCGTTCAGCACAGGCGTCTTGCAAAAGCGAATAGTAGGCTATACAAAAAATGGGTGATGATGACGATGTTGTTGCTATGGAATACAAGTTTACATCAGTAAACTTGTATTCCATAGCAGAATTCCATAACTAAATGTAATGTTCAGTAAGTACTGCTAAATAAATTCTTAGGAATTAAATTAATTCCTATAATTCCTATTGATTTTGTATGGATTCCAAAAAACATGATGCATACAAATTAAACAAATCTATTATTCATGAAATCAAACAAATCTATTACTCATGAAATCAACAAATTTATAAAAATCCATGAAATCAAACAAATCTATTATTCATGAAATCAATTATTTTGAACATTGTCATCGTCTTGTCATGATCTCTTAATTCAGATTTCAAAACCATCCAATTGATCTAACCATAAAACTCAACACACCTCAAATTACACAACCAATCCTTTTATCTAAAGTTTCTTCTAAATTTTGCACAATTGGACTCAGTTTTCCAGAATGTCTACAACTCATGTCCGCAAAATAAGAAATAAGAAATAATTTTTTTGCAAAAATGCTAAATCACAGGAGTAACAATCATTACAAAAGGAGTCAAAAACCATATTGCACATGACTAACCTTGCAACTCGAGAATTCGCTTCACTCCTTCACAGAATTCTCCAAAATTGATGCTACCATTGCCATCAGAGTCGAGAACTTTTACTATCCGAGATATAGACTGAAATGTAATCAGAAAAAAAACAAAGATAAAGAAATATATCCTAACAAATCACTCACCAATCACGGTAATCATATGCAAGTTTAACATCAGAACTACAGTACACACAAAACTCAAATTTATCAGCAAAATAGCTAAATCGCAAACATATTCTTGGGATCTAGAAATCTTCAGAATCATTCACAACAACAAAAAGCATTGAAATAAAAGGCACAACGAAACATGATTTACAATCACGCCAAACAAATGCTAAAGGAAGTAAACTAATTTAATTACATGATGATAAATGTAATACATGAGAGAAGCATCTAAAAATGTTGATAAGTTGGTAAACATCATAAAATAATGATAATGACGATGATGATGATGTGGCTCGGTTAACAATTTGCCAAGGCTTGCTACCGAACACAATCAGTCGTTTCAGGGAGGCGAACCCACTACCTCCTAGCTGCGAGGCGTGAGCGCTAACGACTGACCTATTCGGTCATTTTATGATATATCACTTTTCGATAATTCGGAACATTACGATAATCAGCAGAACAAATGAGCACAGTAAGATAATGAACACAATCAAAGAATCATCACATTCCAAGAATTATAAATCCAATTTAAAATATGGTCTTTAAACATATTTAGAAAATAATTAAAATAAGTCCTTTATCCAATCAGTGATTTGGGTGCTTAAAATTTGCCATTTGCTTTGAAAATAATGAAACACCAAATGCTACAATACACCAACAATAGAAAAGGCAGCCATTATATTCCATTATTATTATTATAATATTCCAAGCTATATTATATTCCAAGCCTTGGAATATGCACTCAAATCATGATGCATACAAACTCTTCATCAAGCCACAGCTTATAACACTGCGCACGGGCTCAGCATGGGGGGGGGGGTTAATTCAAAGAAAGCTACACATCAGTGGAAGGCAACTCAATCTGGTTCAACCAGCTTGTCTATTGTGAAGAATTGCAACAGCCCCAGATACAATGCACAAAGGATTCAACAATAGATCACTATCTACAGGTACACAGCCAGGCACCACTACCTACAGGTGCACAGCCAGATCCAGTAAGGCATATTTACCACACGCTCTAGGATCTGCCTATAGATCCTTTACATATCTAAGTCTTATCTAGGCTTTATATATCTTTCTTTACATGACCAGATAGCTCATTGGTAGCGTGCTCGCCTTGTAATCCTAAGCTTGTGGGTTCGAATCCGCGCCGGGAATGTTATCTGGTAACAAACTTGGGCAAGTGGTTCACGTCTCATTGCCTGTACGGGAAGGACCTGTGGCCGCCCACCAGTGCTCATCTGGCCTAGTGGATCGGTGGTTGAAGTCATGCGCAGTAATACATATGACAAATAACCATCGCCAGGACCTGTCTTTGGACAGAGCACTATCATCATCATCATCTTTATATATCCTTCACATATTATCCAGTACCTTCTAGGTTTATAATTTAGTGGCATGTTGTTCAGGGAATGTGACTCCACAAACTAAAAACCACAATGCTAATCCTTCTTGGAGTGAATCCCAAATCTTAAACTAACTTCAATTACAACTTAAGAGAATATAATTATATCTACACCAGAGCTATTACTTGGTTTTGGTGGTCATGGTCGAAACACTGGTATATAATACAAAAAGTTCTAACATGCTCAGGGATGCAACAAGATCCAGTCTTCAAGACCAAAGCCATAGCTCACACTTCAAGATCAAGACCAAGTTATGTCAAGTACCGTAATACAATACCGATATACCTCTGTTAGAAACTTAGCATGACTAAGACCAATACATCAGGATATTAGGTCTTAAGACCATCAATGGTGAGACCAAGATCAAGACATAAGTTCAACAATTGGATTTACGTATTAAGCTATAAATAACATCAATTTAAAATAGAAATTCTAATGAATTGTATTTTTAAAGACTATTTTAACCGTTAACATATCAAGGGACAATAAATAAATGCATACTCTGTTAACTAATCATTACAAATGCACATTAATGAATCGGACACTTGACGATTGTCAATAACAGGTCCTCACTGAAATCTACTCAACAACTCAAACAATTTCAAGTACTGCCACAAACGCAATATCTGTTATCAAACTTGCCTCCTATCATTCTGTAACTACCTAAACTGATTAATAGCAGATTAAATAACAAACAATCTGAGTCTTTCAATGAACGCTATATTATACAACCTGGGCCTCTTCCAGTGTTATTAAATAGGGCCTACTGCTCATTAGCACCGTATTATGACATGGAAAGCTACACTGTAAACTGCATTATAAATTACATTGAATGTTTACCATAAGTATAGACCCACAACAGTAGGAAGAATTCTGCACATGTAATTATTACATCACAAGAAAGCTATTAGACAGGTGTCAACACAGTATTCATGTTGCACTTAGTTTATCAATCCACATTCCATTTATAATGAATACAGCATTGCATAAAGATAAATTTATGTGCTCAGATACTCTTTAGGCTTTTGATCTGTTTTTTTTCACAGTAATTGCTGACAATAAAACAAACACAAAGATCAATAATCATTTTAACTTTAATAATTTAGAATTTCTTTAATAAGTATTTTTAAGAGTATGGAAAAAGTGCAATCAACTAACATAAATTAAGCAAGAAAAACTAAAGACTATATATAATTGAAGAGAGCACATATATTCAAAATTATAAAGATTCTAATTGAAATTAAGATAAAGATCCGAGTGTAGGTCAGGAAGAATGCTAATTTTAAATCATCAGCATTCTTTAGTAATCTTGATATTAACAAGATCTGAATAAAAAAGACCAAGACCATGACATCAGGTCCCTTTGAGCTAGACCACAAATCGGGTCTCGAGCTGTCTCAAGACAATTCATATCCCTGATATTTCCCCTGGCACATTTAAACAGTTTCAATGTCCATAACAACAACAAAAGTTTCAACTACAACAAGCTATAATATTTTTTCTGAATTTCATGCATAGAACAATATAAGTCATAGGCCGATCATACTACTACACAGCATTAACATTAGACAACTATATACAGTGAATGTGAATAGCATGCAAATTGTGAAATTCTCAAAAACATGAAATTGTTTGTACAATCAATTGCAAACAGATCAAATGAACACTGTTCTGTATGGGGAATGACCTAGCTTACCACCCATAGCCACATCATAGGCCTACAGGATCAGTATGCACAGTCGTAAGACAGTAGTTCTTGATACCACCTGCCTTAATTGGTCAGGACATATCATCATTGTGATTAACGCTGTATCATGCACTGTAATGTTGCATGAAGTTTTGCTACACCTATCACTTGGCATACCAGACTGGTGGTAAACTGTCCTCACATGTTGATCATCTCGCGAGTCAGCTGGTAAATCTTCCAAACCTCTCGATTGGCTTGCCAGTCAGCTGTTTTTATAATCCTAGCGAGACCGTTGGGGACAGCCACATCATATTGCAAGGAGATGAACCTCGAGGTTAACGACTACGTTCATAGATCTCAACACTATATGATACGATATGAAAGCAGCTTGTGTGCACGTAGGGCTTACTGCGAAATCGAGAAATGATTCCATGAGTGCAATTTAGATTCTGAAAAAAACTCGAGTTATGAGTTAGCTGCAATTAAGGGCCTCAACTATTGCATGGAGGAAGTCGAAAAGGGACGATATGCCGGGGTTCTGATGATCGATTAGTCCAGAGCCTTCGAAACTGTTCCGCATGACATCCGCGTGAGTTCCGCTTCTCATGCAGTTAACAAAGATCGGATACAAAGCTGATTATAACCATAAAAATAGTACAAGGTATGATATTCAGTGATTCTGCTTCAGTTCTACTAAATTGTTTCTTGCTTTCAGTCACAGGCGCTTATCCGCGTTATTTACATCAAAGAATTTAAGAATCAGAGAGAGAAATAGAGAGAGAGAGAGAGAGAGAGAGAGAGAGAGAGAGAGCGAGAGAGAAAAGAGAGAAGAGAGAGAGAGAGAAGAGAGAGAGAGAGATGGTAGATCTTCCTAACCTCTTGCTTTGCTTGCCAGTCGGTTCCGCCGAAGTGTTCCCTCGCCAGGTCGATGAGATGCTCCACTGATATCGCTCCTTTGCCTTCCGTGTCGCACAAATCGAATACATCTCTCAGTTTCGTCTCGTAATCCTCCGCTAATTCCATAGCAGCTGCTCACCCTCCACAGCCGGAAGTAGAATTGCGTATTTCCTAACTACGACTTTACGATATCCGTTCAGTATTTGTTTTTCTGTTTTATTTTAAATAAAAAAAGAAAAGAAAAATCCTTTTAAATATTTTGTCGATAAAATAATTCTGTGTTGTCAACGCCTCCCAAGCAAACAGATGTTACTGCAAACTTTGTACGCCAGGAATTTTCTAATACAATTTCTGATTGGTTCGCCAATAAGTAATAAATGTAATCCGTATTTCTATTGGTCAATATTTTAAAGTACTCTGTACTGCTGTTTTAAGCTCTGATTAACCACGACAGGTAAGTCCAAAAGGTGGATTAATCGCACAATTTCTGATTTATTTGTGCATACATTACTTTTGTGAAAATATATTTTCCTTAGAGGTAAATGTCAATTTTATTTGAAACTGGGGGAGTTAAAACTGCTTGATTTGCTTTTTTCTGAATAAATAACATTCTCTTGTGATGACTCATTGCCTTTGTGCATTTTGGCTCACCTGGCTGCAGGCCCAGCAGCAGGTGCTCTGGTACATTGTGAACCAAAAAACATAATCCTCGGCACAAAATATACATAATTCATCTGTCAACTGTGATAAATTCAAGACGTGTAAAGCTAGAAATACAATTGAATCATCAGTCGTTGTGGCAATGTGATGGTATACCAAACAATATTATTGACCTAATCCCGATGTGCAAAATATCGCATTTTATATTGCAGAAATATTGCCCCGATTTTCAGCCAACTTACCAACCTCGGGCC
>JAQFYQ010000033.1:0-26201 GCA_034694885.1 Buchholzia appendiculata | reverse complement strand
AGACAGAGAGAGAGAGATAGAGAGAGAGAAAAAAGTGAGAGAGAGAGAAAGATAGAAAGAGAGAGAGAAAGAGAGTGAGAGACATACAGCAGAAGATGATAAAATGCGCTGGCTGTATGCATTGTAATGCATGTATGGCCCAGTACGCAATGCATGCAGCTGCTGTGGGTGACTCTGATGACGGCGCATTTATAGGCGCTGTTTATCGACAAGACAAGCGTGAAATTTATAATGCAGAAGAGACAAAACATAATCCGCTTTCTTGCTACTTCCTATTTTCTTGATTACTGTAATGCTCTATTCAATCAATTCAATCGGTCATGTAGACCCCTTTATTTTCGTGCGTCTGACATATCGACAACTCTTCAGGACTGTGTGGTAGTGCGCGATTCACGTTACTAATATACATGTACACTTATTAGTTGTACACTTATTAGTTGTACACTTATTAGTTGTGCACTTATTAGCTGTACTCTTATTAGTTGTACACTTATTAGTTGTACACTTATTAGGTGTGTGTTGTATTTGTAGTGCACCAACTATCCAAGACGATTCAATGTACATGTAGCACGTACGGCGGTGGATACGACTACGATCAGTCCTGGGTCTGTGTGCTGTAAGTGTACGTCAGTGTGCTGTAAGTGTACGTCAGTGTGCTGTAAGTGTACGTCAGTGTACTGTAAGTGTACGTCAGTGTGCTGTAAGTGTACGTCAGTGTGGCACATGACGTGACATGACGTGACTTGACGTGACATGACGTGACATGACGTGACATGACATGACATGACGTGAGGTGAGCGACATGACGTGACATGACATGACGTGACATAGCGTGACGTGACGTGACGTGACGCTGCGTTACGTGGCGTGACGTGACACCTACATGCGTGAACTGTATGTATGCACTGTGGGCTTGAACTGTATGCTTGAACTGCATGCGTGCACTTGTATTATTGTACAATATTGTTCGGTTCACGTTTTTTGTGCAAGATCTATGAAGTCGTGAAGGGCATCCGACGACTGATTCTCATGGAGTGCCGTTAAGGATCATTGTACTAGTACCTTATTGTACTAGTGTCTTTCCCCTGAGGTCCCTGACAAGACTGACATGGAATTTGTTTGACCTCGTTATAGAACAATTGGAAACATGACGTTAACATGATAATGACGATTATATTTGTTTCAAATATTATTTTTATGAGATTATGCGTTAATGAATACAAGTTAGTCAGGTCATCGCGACAATTCACTATTCACAAGGGAATAATATCACAAGTGCGTTCCCGCTGCCTTACTGTGTAGATAAATGGACATTTAAGCAGTTTACTGGAGCTCTATGTACAAATCTACATTACTCTTTTGTGAATTTTCCAAATTCGTATTGCATCCAATCTGATCCGAGCAGTGTGCTTTAGGTCACTCCAAAGCCTAAGATGCCGCTTTCACTCTCTTAGTGGTACAATGATACAATCTTCACTCTTGCTTTTCGAGACACTGCTGAAGCCTTCCCCTACCTACGTACTATAACTGAAATCTTCCACTGATCCGAACTTTAACTCCCCACCATACATTATTCCATTTTCCATTTTCTTCTTTTTTAATGTTCGCCATGTTTTAAAAACTCTCTTGGCATTGGTGCGACTGGTGTCCAAATGATATATTTGTTATCTTCACCTGATGACTGAAGGTAGTTGTAGCCCGAGTCATTACCGCCATCTTGCGGGGAGACAGAGAGTCATTAAACATGCATTGACACTGGGCTTTTTCCCGTCGAACTTTGACGCAATAAGTGATGAGCGCGAAAAGCGATTGGACCACACACGATGTGGAACCTTACAGAGAGGGAACATTTGTAGGGATGACGTCGCCTGGTCTCTAATCAGATTAGAAGATGACAAATGACTGTTAGTGACTTAAACAAGAAATATTTTACTCTGTCAAAGGGAAAGTGCGCAGTGGCGGTTGCGTGATGAATAGGGGCCCGAAGATGTTGATACTTTATATATTGCATTTTAAAGGTAAAGTATTTGGCATCTTCTGGTTAGCAGGTTACCGAAGGATGATCTCCAACCATCCTGGCATAGTTTACCATACCAAAGCCAATTTGCTAAGTTTTCGTAGGTACATATTTTTCACCATTAATTTCTCTTGTAAAAATGACGTATATTTACCTTAAAATTATGTAATCAATTTTTTTCTTTTAGCTTTAAATCGTGGGTGAAAATTCCCGTTGATATAATTAAAAATATCAACGTTGGTGAAATATGTACTGAAGGATAGCCTTATTTCAGAGCGATGACTTTTCGCTTTTGCTTGTAATATTCTGTACAACTTGATTCTGTATCATTTTTGGATACTAGTGCTTTCAACTTACACTACGTTGTTTGTTACTTCAAGTTGTACAGTAGCTTCGGTTCAAAAGCGGCACGTTGCTATAGCCCGGCTTCGCAACCCGGCCAACCTGGGCAGAACCAGTCAAGAAGTCTGGTTCGTTATACTCGTCATAACGTCAACAAAAGAGGTAACAGCAAATCAGTTACTCAACAAAATAACTTCAACTGTCGGCTAACGTTGACAACGTTTAGTTGTTTAATCCGATTGTTTCGGTGCATACATGTAACGTGGTCTATCTCCTTTAATTTCTAATATTTTCAGTTTTATAACAGAGTTTATGAATTGCTTGAACTTAAAAAACACTTCCAAAACATATTAAATTGTTGTTTTCGACGTTGGTAATGTTTATAATTTAAATTAGATGATAGATTATTACCATTTACATTTACATTTATAATTTAAATTAGATGATAGATTATTACCATTTAATTAAATATCATATGCTCAATTTATACATCTGTAAATATTTTCCATCTTCGATCGAATCTGTAAATGTTTTGTCCAGTTTGAGTTGTTGTTTAGTGAATGATGTAGTAATTTAATTTATTGTATTCATTTATGTATGTGTATTTAGTTATCATCTTCAGCTGCTATCATCTTTAGCCAATTTGTTGTCGCGCTTTAAAATGTATTACATTTCTTTAATACAATGTGATTAAATCAACACACGCCTTCACCTGATCTGACGCTGCCTTCGTACCAGTAAATAAATTAAGTTTTATAAATTTTAATTTTTAATAAATTATTTTTTTCTCTTTGTCATTAATATTGATAAATTCACATTTGTGTACGTTCCACATCGAAAAACGATTATCGCAATGTGGATAATAATATAGAGGTATATAAAAAATTAAATACTGATTAATTCATTTAAATGGTCTGAAATTAACATGTTGCATTAACAAGATTTTGAAACCTATGATACATATTTGTTTCAAATACGTAACAGCTAGAGAGCACGTGGTTTAATTCTTGTAAAAGTTTATTTGTTTTGTTGATGGTGCTTATTGAACAGAAAGGAACGAAGAACGCTCTTGAAACAGGTCGCACGTTTGCAACACTGTTTGCTGACATGGACCTAAGGCTGCAGCTGCTCGGAGCTCGCACTGAGCTAGAGTTCAAACAGCTAATGTGGGAGCACATGAAGGAGTTGGCAGACGAACAATGCGACAGCAAGATGATGAGGAAGCTCTCTCAGGATTCCAAGGATAAAGCAGCTACCAGCAATAGACCGGTCAGTATAACTCAGAGATGACTTGCTTGTTTTTTTGTCAGAAAACATTTTAAATGTCTACTTGAAAATAATAAACGTACTTGTTAATGTTAGAAGGACCTACCAAATTCCAATAATTTAATATTTACTTGGTCCAAATCTGTGAGGGGTCGTTCAAATATGACGTCACACATTTTTTCAGCATTTTTGACCCACCCTCCCCACTTGTCACAATCTGTCACACCTCGCGACCCCCTAAATAATGACGTCACAAATCTCACCCCACCCCCCTCTGAGTGAACAAATTTTTGACGAGCGATCGTGTGGGCGATTCTGTGGGCGATCGATGAAAAAACAAAATCCAAAAAGATCCAAAATTTGTTGAAAAAAAAATTGTTCACACTTCGACGACCCCTCCCTCCCCACTCCTGCGTGACGTTATATTTGAATGAGCCCTGTTTGAAATGTTTGAATGACCTCTATTTCTAGAAGGATCGAGTTCTTATATAACTGTCCAATTGAGCGTGTCACATATAATTTTCTATTTGTATAACTCGAGCTAACGTGGCAAGTTAATGTGGCTGCCTTAAATTAAATTGCTACTTTTAAAATGATGACGATCATAATATTTTATTTCTCTAGATTATTTTAAAACCGATGCTGCTCCTTTCACTATGGTGCATTTTTCCTCGACCACCCTTAATTTATCTAAAAGGCATATGACTGTCATTTTGACGAGAAAGTATCGTTAGCTATGGTAATTAACCAAAAGAATCATCTTTATAATGTATCTTGATTCTACCAATATGCATATGGAAGCCTAAGCTAGGCCTACTTAATTTATCAGCAATCCAAGAACACATTTATTAAGTTCTTCTATTGGAAAAGAAAAAAACTCTGATCTGATCAAGATTGACACATTTGTTTAAACAGAGTCACTAAGAGGCAAAATAAAGTTACTGAATATGAATTTTTTAATTTATACAAATATTGAACAATTAAGCTACCGTAGTAAAAATTGAAAAACTCTAATCCTGAAACATCGTGATGAATATTTCTTGTTATTTCAGAAAGACAATTGCTGTTGGTTTGCCAAAGGTCTGCGAGCAGATTGGAAACGGAGAATTCCTCATTATATATCTGACTACACGGACGGTTTGTGAACATTGTAAATCATGTCAATAATGCATTTTTTTAAGACCTTTTAATATCAGGCGGCCAGGGTTGTGATTTGCGTTTTGTGCTGATGCAAAGATTGCGAAAGCAGTTACTGTCGTTTTTGACCATTTCTTCTCAGAACTAGGGATGTTATCAGATGAATTTAGATTTTTAGAGCATGCTATGGATTAATGACCTTTACAAGCGTTTGTATATATCAGACAAATTATTTTTACTATGATTTTTAATTAATAAGATTCTTAAATAAACTCCTAGCCATTTACTAGCTAATGAGTTCATAATTAAGTGTGCCATTGTGTAATTATAGTGTATCATATCAAATGCAAATTTGTGTCTCAACAACGGCATTCATAATGATTTAAAATTGCCCCCATTCATCTCTTTATTCTCCTAATTTGATATTAAAATTGCTGATAAATAAACATAATTAAAATGGAAGAAAAATGTGTTGTTTCTGTAAATTATTCTGCTTTATTAATAGTTCCCTTCTGTGATTATTTAGTTTATCATGCATTGACAATATTTACCTTAGAGTGAATTATACTATAAATCTGTATTACGTCTAATTAATTAAATCAAAGATTTAAGACAGTTTTTTCTAAAACTTGTCCAACTAGGTTTCTGCGGTCAGAACACGTTACATAAAACCGTGTCTACGACATTCTTTCTCTACTTTGCCTGCATCCTACCAGCCATTGCCCTAGGCGTGCTCAACTACAACAACACCGGTGGCATCCAGGACGAGATGGGACCTGATGGAAAGCCACCGCCGTTTAGACCTGATGGCCGACGCTTTGAAGGTCACATAGGTAAGCTACTTGACTCCAGCGACGGTTTTTTTTTTGGTTCAAATTGTACATTGTTCAGTGATTTATTTACAGTATTATTCTGTTTGGTTGACAGAAGATGAGTGACTTTTCAATCAATTATAAAGTGATGAAGTTGTCTTAACTTATTCTGCAAATGTGTCGTTTACTTTACAATGTGCATAAATGTAAATTGTGGTTCGTGTTTCAAAATTGGAGGTTGGGGAGGAGAAGATGGAATGCAATGACCTGTGGGAGGGCCGGGTCAGGGAAATCGATTGGATTAAGCTGAGGTCGGTAATGTTAAACTGCATAAAAATTCATTGAGATTTCGATTCAAAATTTTGTTGCAATTATTAAACTTTCTCCCACGTAACTCGAACACTGTGATGATGTTACTCTTTAGAAGTTTCTAAGCAACGCGCTGCAGCTACTCTAGACTTTGATACAATGCTAGAATTGTGCATGTTATTGTAAGTGTTAATGGTAAACTCTCTAAGCATATTGGATTTAAATATCTTTCGTTGTATGACTTGCTATAATAAATTGTCCTAATTTCATACAAATATTGTGAATATTAAAGAATAAATGTAAAAAAGAATATTGAAAGAATATTGCCTTGGTTAGAATATCATGAAAAATATGATGATATTGTGATCGTTGCAGATGTGAAAAAGGTCATCTATTCCCAAACGATTGGCGGTTTATTTTTTGCAATATTCGGAGGACAGCCCATGGTCATCCTGTTAACGACGGCACCACTCGCCATATACACGAAAGGTTGTTATGTATTTCCTACAGATTTCATATTCCGTAGTATTCGTTCTCATAGTTTAATCTATATTTATACATTAAATTATATATTTAATATTTAAACTACTTTTTGAGATAACTATTCCTTTATCATCTTGATTGATATTCTTCTTTTATTGTTATTATCATTACAGTTGCTTCTTCTACATTGTTGCTGCGAGCAGCGTCAGCTGTTTTGTATATTGATAACATCTGCATAATGCGGCCTAGCGCTCGCCGATGAAAAAAACGTTAAAAATTTGACAAATTTCTAGGAGAATGTGCCAAATCGCATGTCCTGCCTTGGGTATAGCCCTGTTTAAATATTCATTGCTTGCACAGAAAGGCAAGTGGAACCACCTGTATTCTCTTCATTTCCACCGTGTATCAGTGGAATAGTCGAGTGCAGTCTTCGTTCTGTTTTTGCTAACAGCTTTGCTTAAATATAAGAATTAAAATGAATAATTTGACCATGACTATAGTTCATAGAAACTGCATCAGTTGTCTCCCCAGTCAGGGTAAACGATATGTTTATTAGTGACAGTAACTCTGGCCTAAAGGCGGAGTCTATAATTATTGTGATGTTACAGTGACTCTAGCCTAAAGGCGGAGTCTATAATGATTGTGATGTTACAGTGATCTACAAGATCTCTGAGAGTGGCAAGATGAACTTCATGGGTATGTACTCTTGCACGGGTCTCTGGAGCTCCTTCTTTCTGCTCATCTACGCCGTCACTGACGCTAGCAAGCTCATGAAATGGTGCACAAGGTTCGAATCCTCTCATAATAAACATTCCACAGTGGGCGGTTTATTTCCTTTGATTGATTGGAATTTGGAACATGATAGAACTGAACGGAAATTTCTTAAGAATGGAAAAAATAGCAAACCAAAATAATTTATTGATCTGTGTAGCGGACAGAATGATATCAGAGGAGTTTCTTGCATACTGAATAGAAGTATGAATGCATTGGTGTATTGTAATAATTGTATTATTTGTGTTAGTTGTTTTGCTTAAAATTTTGTAATTCTTTGATCAATATTATGTATAGTCCAATTAGGCAACTTACCTGCCGAAGCTTTTCTCTTAACAGTTTTTACATCTAAACATGGTTCAAAGTGTTAAATTTTAATCAAATCTAGCCTCAATCTGCGACAAGTGTTTTACTTATTTTCATAAATGAACACCTGAAAATGTCACTCAACTGTCAATAATTATTTAATTGTAAATTTAATTGAAAATTAGATTATAATTTTTTTTTGAATCGACTATATAAACTGATATTTATTACAATGAACAATAAAGCAATGCGAATACTTAATTAAATTTAACTAAGACATATAGAAAGTACAAAATTATGTAGAATTTGCAGTTTGTTTTTAGCAAAACACAAACTTAACTAACAAAAATTCAAACAAAGTCAGAGAATGATTAGATATTATTCAGTTGTGCATGTAATGTTCTTTATTTGACTTGGAGGTTAATGACAGTTAAACTACAAATATGGGAATTATCCAGATTAGACGGTAATGTCGGCCGCCAGCGGCAGCGTTCCCTTGACTGAGACAGAATTTCAGCGCTGAATTGCCACAGCTATTATCTGCAGGAGGAATGAGGATTCCCGCGGGTTTCCTGTGACGAGGGAGGTAATGCGACCGATCTCTTGAATTAGGTCTAATCCCTCATTGTTTCAGCTACCCAGAGCTGGAACAACGTTATGTTATTCTACTACTACAGCCACTTGAACAAAGTGATTTTCAAAAATCACTTTAAATCAAAAATCAACAAGAGTTTTCTAAATAGGGTCATATTCTGCACCTTGATGGCGGTAGCCCGACGTGCCGCAGCCCCAGACTGAGAACTGGTGGAAGGAAGATGAGAGGCAGCAAGCGTGTCGGGGATTGTAGCGTCCCAGGCCAGACATTTGCCTCTAATCCACGGGATCAGGCTGGTCCCGTCGGGTCACACACCGGAGCCAGTGACGGTGTGTGCTGGCTCCTTGCTGGCTCCTTGGGAGCCGACACCCCTGCTCTGACGAGAGTGCGACAGATGATGTCATTAACGTGTAATAAACTTATTTCAGAATGGTAAACTGTAAACCAATCATGTTAGTATATTCAAATTCTCTGATCATTTAGTGCTGTAGACTTTGTTTCTGAATCTATTGTTCAGGTCGACCGAGGAAATCTTTGCTCTCTTTATCTCAGTAGCGTTCACCGTCGACGCCTTCAAAGATGTTGTCTATGGTAAGTCCCTTGCCGTTGAACTCTCCTACTATTTTACATCTTTCAGTGGCATAATTAATTAAATACCTTCAATTAGTTAATTAATTAATTAGCGCGGATTATGTGATTACGGTAATTGTTGAATTTGTTTTATATTACGCCCAAATTCCATGACCTGCTAGAATGTAATTATGACCTGCTAGAATATTGCATTATCATGACCTGCTGGAATGTTATTATTGCATTATCTTAGTCTTAGCACTCCTAAGATATTGAGATTAGCCTAACATATAACATGTGCTGGTTAATAAATGATTAATAATAATAATAGATATCTAGATAGGCAATGTTTTATCCATTCTTAATCGAACTTCGAGGATTTAAGCTCAGATAGAATTGCAGGCTGGGCTCAACAAAATTTAAGTATATACTTTAATATTCAGTAAATTTTAAGATTCAAACCCAATTCGGGTTAGGTTGCTAATGGAATTGTTGTGTTTAGACTTTCAGATGAACTATCACTCAGAAAACTGTGATACTGGGTTGTCATTGAACGGCTCGTCAGCTCAGCAACAAGAATTCGGTCCAAGTGTTGAGAACCGAACCTCGATGACGTCACCCAGAGAGTGTCTGAGGGAAAACAGTCTGCTTTACCTGCTGCTTGTCCTTGGCACTGTCTGGCTCGGTCTCTCTCTCTATAATTTCACGAAGACGTAAGTTTTTGCAAGTCTAATGAAAGTCTATGACAAAAAACTAAGATTCTGTTATGAACATTGGCTGATTTATCATGATCATCATTTAATGTCAAGACTGACTGTCCACAGTTATCAATAGCTTTAGGGCTTACTTAAACCTCGCTGATTGTTACCAGAAAGCTTCCATAAATAACTTTGAGGAAATTGTTGACAAGCTGTCTCTCAATGATTAAAGTCTGCGCAGAGTACATGCATTTTACATTTTGGATTTTTATTGAAGACAAGTTTTACTGCCGGATGCCCTTCCTGACGATATCAGCAATATCACTGCTCTCCTTGGGAATTCATATGATTGCTTTCTACCATTTAGACATTCGGAATTTTCGTGATTCAATAGATTCCAAGGTATTTGACGCTTGGAAATTTACCACTGCAAACAAAAATTCATCACCGTAAATTTTGTGTCGACATTAAATGGACAGATCACATCATTTCAGTATGATTTCAAATAATTAATTCGTTAAGTTAGCTAATTAAACATTTTTAGTAATTAAAATTTTGTTACACAAATTAGATGCAATGTATGTTTTGTTCGTAACGCACAGACCGTTCTTGAACGCCAGTAAGAGAGAGCTGCTGGCTGACTGCGCTCTGCCCTTTGCCGTTCTGCTCATGTCATTCTTTGGATCGTACATCTTCAGGGATGTCAAACGTGAGTCGGAACATATTGAAACAATCTCAAAAACTCAACCATGCTAGGCGTTAGCAAGATGACAAGAGAAGCCATCATGTTCTTGCAACTCGTGCAATACTACTTTACTTATAGTCTTCCATAAGTAGACTAAAGACTTTCAGTATTTTAATTCTCTCAAGAATTGTGATTCTGAATATTCATATTTGTTAAACACATATATTATTTGTGAACGCAAAGTAAATTATAGTAACTGTCGTCTTCTGGATAGATCTGTCGTTCCGCTGATCTCCCACATTGTACCGCCCTCGGCCTAACATGTGCTGTAAGGTTGACCTAACCGGGGCCAGTGCACATGTGCTGGACAAACATGTCAGTTTACTGCCTAGTCTTTTAAAGCCGGTGTCCTAGCATGCGAATCGAGTGCTTAACCGAACAGCTTTAGGTTGCTCAAACAACACTGGAATCGTTTGATCTGATGATATTGTATTGTATTGCATTACATTGTAGTGTATTGTATTTTGTATTGAATTGCATTGTATTTCATTACATTTTATTGCCTTGTTTTGTATTGTATTGCACTGTTTTATATTGCATTGCATTGTATTGTATTATATTGTATTGTATCGCATTGTATCATATGATTCGTATCGTATTGTACAGTGAAGCAGTTTGAGCTGATAGAGGGGGACATACTAAAGATGGCGCCTCTGAGCAGTCTCCACTGGACGGAGATTCTCGTTGCCATGGGACTCGGCTTCTGTCTTTCTCTTCTCTTCTTTATGGATCAGAACGTTGCAGCAGCCATGGCCAACAGTACCGACAATAGGTCAGTCAGTAGTACAAGTAGCGGTATAGGTAGTAGAACAGACAACAGTACAGACAAAAGGTCAGTCATAGGTACAGACAGCAGTACAGACAATAGGTCAGTCAGCGATTCTAGTAGCAATACAGGCAGTAAAACAATCAATAGTACCGACAATAGGTCAGTCAACAGGACAAGTAGCGGTACAGGTAGTAGAACAGACAATAGTACAGACAATAGGTCAGTCAGAGGTATAGACAATAGTACAGACCGTAGGTCAGTCTGAGGTATAGGCAACAGTATAATCAATAGCCTGACAATAGGTCATTCAGAAGTATGCAGATAGTAGTACAGTCAGCAGTATAGACAGTAGGTCAGTCAGTAGTACAGGTAGCGGTACAATAATACAGGCAGTAGTACAGACAACAGCACAGCCAACAGTACCGTCGACAATACAAACAAACATCACAAAAAGAAATGCATTCAATGCGTATTATTGTAAATGCAACTAATTAGGCCTAATAGCAAAGAAATTAATAACGGGATATAGTCAACAAAGACGTCGTGTTAGTAAGTTATGAGAGGGATATCGATAGATCAGTGGCTGCGCTGCCGTGTATGCTGTGCATGCTAAAGCATACACAGTCAACAAAACTGTGTATGCTGGAGTATGTTTTAACATACACAGTATTGGCGATGAGGCCGTGTATGCTAAAGCATACACAGTCGACAAGCTGCGCATACAGGAGTATATTTGAGTGTATTAAATTTTTTCAACAGCGATATAAATTGTATTGTTAATTTTTGACGTCGGCTCATCAATTATAATTATAGGAATATACTTTATAGAGACGCAGCACTTCACCTCATTACATCTTCACCTCTTATACATGTATATCTGTCGCTGAACATTCGATCAAAATGTATAAACTATGAATATTAGTTTAATTTAAATTTATTATTGTATTAGTTTAACTTCGCAATTAGTTTAATCCAGAGATGCACAACATCGACGAGCCAACGTGCTGCATAAGATTTCGAACAATCATTCTTGTTAGGCCTATGATTGCTAATAGCTTAGGCTCTAAAATTTAAGCCTATTAAAGAATAACTGCATATTTGTTGTAGCAAACACAGGCTGCGCGTATCACGGGCATGGAGGGGGGGGGCAAAACGGCCTCAAGCCCGCCAAAATAAATCGTTAGATGGCACCACTGCTTGATACAATTTCCTTTAATTAACTCGGCAGATGGCAGCACTGTTTCAAACATTTTCATTGAACTCTTAACTCACCTGATGACATCACTGTTTGGCAACATTTTATTTAATTCTTCTGATTTAATTCTTTTTAAAATTTAATTTCATATGCTTGATTTTATTTTATTCTTCTTAACAGCGGTGCCTAATAGCACCGCTGTTAAACTAAATTGTAATTTAACGAACTTGTGAGATGACACTACTGTTTGGCAAACATTTTCATTGAATTCTAACTCGCCAGATGGCACCACCGTTTTACAACATTTTCATTTAACTTTAACTCGTCAAATGACACCATACTGCTTGACACAATTTTATTTAATTCCAACTCGCCAAATGGCACCATGTTTAACAACATTTTCATTTACCTTTAATTCGTCAAATGACACCATAGTGCTGGACAAATGTTGTTTAAATTTTAACTCGCCAGATGACACCACTTTTTGAAAAATGTTATTTAAATCTAAACTTGCCGGATAACACCACTTTTTGAAAAATGTTATTTAAATCTTAACTCGCCAGATAACACCACTTTTTGAAAAATGTTATTTAAATCTTAACTCGCCAGATGACACCACTTTTTGAATTTTTTTTATTTAGATCTTAACTCGCCAGATGACACCACTGTTTGAAAAATGTTATTTAAATCTTAACTCGCCAGATGACACCACTATTTGATTTTTTTTTAAATTTAAATCTTAGCTCGCTAGATGACACCACTATTTTATTTTTTATTTAAATCTTAACTCGCCAGATGACACCACTATTTGAATTTTTTTTATTTAAATCTTAATTCGCCAGATGACACAACTGTTCGCAAAATGTTATTTAAATTTTATCTTGCCTGATGACACCACTGTTGTACTAAATGTAATTTAATTCATCTCGACAGATGACACAACTGTTTGGCAAAAAATCATTTAAGTCTAACTCGCCAGATGGCACTACTGTTTAACAACATTTTCATTTAGCTGTAACTCGCCAGATGGCACCACTATTTTAACCCAATTTTTACTATCTAAAACTCGCCCGATGACACCACTGTTTTTGACAAAATATTATTTATATTCTACCCCCTCGCTTGTCGTCAATTTTTGGTGCGGCCCTATAGCCGCGCTATCCCCCGCTGTTCGTCGACATTTTTAGGGTGCTCCGCTAACCCGGCGCTCTTTCCCCCTCCCCGCTTGTCGGAAATTTCCAAGCCACCCCAATTCAAAATGTCTCGCGCCGCCTATGGTAGCAAACAGCATACTGAATATTTATATGGTATATAATTATTTCGTCATCATCATCGTCATCATTACATTGTCATCAAATAAGTGTCATAGTAAACACAATAATATTACTTTGCGCTTGCTATGTCATACATAATGATGCCAAAGTGTGTATGTTGTGCCATGCACAATGTCAATTTTTTTTTACCTGATGCTACTGTATGTACACCAACAAAAAATTAATGGGAGATGATCTCAGCATACAAACTCAGAGCACCCTGGCGCCGCCACTTCTATAGGCAATAATGAGAAAGTTGTCAAGGTACTTTAGATAATTAGTTGACAAATATGTGAAACAATATATTGATAGATAATTAGTGAAATTGAACTTGACTAGTTATAAAATGTGTTATACAATTAAATAACCAAGTTGTTCAATGCGGTGTAGGATGAAGAAAGGTCCAGCGTATCACTGGGATCTAATGATCATTGCTATGCTGAATGCATTCCTTGCTCTATTCGGTCTGCCAATGCTTCACGGTGCTCTGCCTCACACTCCCCTTCATGTACGAGCCATGGCTGATGTAGAGGACCGAGTCTTTCAGGGACATGTCTATCTCAAGTTTGTCACGCACGCAATTCTTTCTAACTCATTTCGTCATCTTCATCGTGTCTTTCATAGTGTCTTCTGAAGGAAGGTAGCCTATTATGACTTTCTCTGTTTCTTTCTTTCCTTGTTACTTTTGTGGTAAATTTTCTTTCTCTTTTTCTGTGCTTTTCTATCTTTTCGTCTGTCGAAAGTTCTGTCAATTTCATGATTTCACCCAACCACGTTAATTGAGTCTTGTTTATCGAAGTATTGAATTTAAAGTAACTTATTGATGCATTGACGATGACAATGCTTGGCTCATGGCTAAATGGGGATGGAGTCATGAGCCAAGTACCTAATTGGGAGTTTCACAACCTCCAAAATTTCATCTGGCTTCATTCAATAACCTCTGGTGATAATCCAGAATTCTTTCATATGTGTCATAGCCGTAGATTAGTACAAATAGGGATACAATGCTGCAGTGATATAAGATCTAGAGAAATTTGAAATGAACCATCTCTCCCATTTTAAATCATAATATTTAATAGGCACAAGCTTGTTTCACTATCGATACGAAAGTTTTGATTTGAAAGTTTTAGTTAGTGTCATGAAGGGCATCTGATTATAAATATTAGTTTCAATAACTGAAAAAGGTAAAAATTGGTGACTTGGGCAACAAGACGAGATGATGAGGATGTTGTGATTTTTGGATGTATGAAGAACTGAGTGTGGCGATAATAAATTAGTACTAAATGTATATTTATGAAAGAGTAGCTTTCTATCAGGACAAAGTACCGAAATATTCCAGCGATTTAATAAATATGTTACAAAACATATGATTAAATGTTCGATTGAATCCATGGCATTTTCTTTTTCTTGATGAGTATGAAACTGTTGAAATGAACATCTAACATTTAAATTTTTGGACAAAAATTTGATTTTATAGTATAACCACGTGGAAGCTGCCTATTACGACGGGTGATCTGTCTATAACCATTCATGAACTTTCTGTGAACAGTTGTGAACTGTCTATTTTTGTGTGCCTAGGATTGTTACTGTACGGGAAACACGTGTTACTGGAATCTTCTCTCACATTCTCATCGGTCTGTCTCTACTTCTCATCGAGCAGCTAAAGAAGATTCCCCGTCCCGTGTTGGACGGACTCTTCCTCTACCTGGCTATCAGTGCTCTGCACAACAATCAACTGTTTGAACGTATCATGCTTCTAGTCACAGAACAGGTACCTTGCCTTATAACCAAATGTATTTTGTATGTATGCAATTCGTTTGAATGCATCATCAATTCCAGTCCTCCGTGGGACTCCTGTTTAAAAAGTAAAGTGTTTAGTGCTTTCTGGATAGAAGGTTTTCTGGCACTGATCTTTTATCACAGCGCTCAACCTCATGTATTACAAGGTTTACCTAACCTGGGCCAGTGTGCTAAGCAAACACATCAGTTTATTGCCTAGGCTTTTACAGCTAGTACCAACTTATATGGCTTGGTAACACAGAAGAATGTGTGTAGCAGAGCATATACAAATTTGAGTACAGACAAAACAGCCTGACCTAATCCTGAACCCAGGATGCTCAGTGGTGTAGTCGTAGGGCATAATTGGTATACGCCGCATACACATAGCAAATTATTAGTATAAGCACTCATTTGAATAATTTATTTGAATAATTTATTTGCACTTATTTGAATAATTACTAGGCACAAGCGTTATTTGGTCAAATAACGCAATAGTGCAGGTATACGACAACAAATACTTAGGAAAAGTGCGACATGGAATTTACAGTATACCAACTGCTTTTTTACCACTACACCACTGAGGATTCTTGAATGGCTGAGCTATCGGCCACACTCAACCGTTTATACATTACATTTTCTATCAAGCGCTTCCAGATCTCAAATTTATTTTCAATTTCTGCATATCTGCATGAATTGTCTGTGGGTCTTGGTCTGCCCCTTCAATTTCGTTACTATAACTTCCCTAGGTTATACAATTCTTGAGGCCATCAATTTTGCATATCATTCTCTGTATGTCGTGTCTTTACGGTTCTTTTTTGAGTATTTTTGATATCACAACGTCCTAAACTAAGTTTCGAATCACATAAAACTGTTATTATCAAATATCAGTTATTATTTTTGTTCTTTTTATTACAATATTATTACTTGTTCAAAACCAGAATGTTATTTGTATTACAGAAAGATACTTGTCAATAATGATTATGGAATATTTATAACAACTTTGTAAAGAAATTAGAATGAATTTAAGAAATTTTTTAAATGTCTGTTGAACAAGGTTAACGGCAGGGCCTACATCCCCCTTTGCTGACACGATGCAGGGAAACAAATATTGACTTGTTTGCAGGCTGCCTATCCACCGAACCACTACATCCGCACTGTGCCACAGCGCAAGATCCATCTCTTCACACTCCTCCAGCTACTCCAGTTAGCCGTTCTTTGTGGAGTCGGATTCGCTCCGACACCTTACCTCAAGATGGTCTTTCCGGTTCTCCACCTCGTCATGCTTCCAATTAGGTAAACAAACCATCAGATACACATTCAGTCAAATATTTCAACATTTCGTTCTAACAGCGTCTGTTCATGCCGGTGACTCGACCAATTGTGACGTAGCTTCTAGACAAAAGCCGTGGATTTAAAATGTCAGGTGATAAATAAAGTTAACAACCGCACCAATGGTAGGTTTTATCTAAGGCCATAGCTTTTATAAAAAAAGACACAGGAATATGAATATTGTTGACAAGAAAAATATAGTCTTGTCATTTATATGAACATAGTTGACAAGAAGTCTGACTGAAAAATGTTCAAAATGAAACACTGCATGATTTATTCAAGCTCTGAAGTCCCTTTGCAATTTTTACTAATTTTGTCATAATTTTAAATGTTTTTTTAAATTTCTTCATAGAATGTTACATGACTTGATAATGACAACGAAAATCTACTACAAGTTTCAATTTTGTTAATTTGAAAGTGCAAGATATTATATTATTTACACGACCACCTCCTGTGTAGTGGCAAACCCCTCTTTTGGTCGTGAAAGTGAACCACGAGGCGGCTGAAAGGAAAGTGTACAGAATGAAGCTTGGCTAGAATGATTTCATTATAGGGAATAAGATAATGCAATAAGAAAAGTGGATAGTTTTTGCGTAAGAAACATGCTAGATTCGTGACCAGAAGGATTAGATTTAGACGAATTGAAATTATTGAATGCTTAGTTTGGGACATAAGGGATGAAGTAAATAATTTATACAAATTCAGAAGAAATTAAAGAAAACTGGAAACGGCAGACCAGAGTGGACATGGAGTGAGTTAATATTAAAATATGAGCCATCTGAATCTGCAGATCATTTTAGATTATATGGGAAATGGAAAATTTAATCAAAAGTAGCTCATATAATGTATAACTGTTTTAGTATGCTGAACACTAAAACGATTTGCACCAGTGTGTCACTATAATTAAAAGTTAGTTTGATCTTGCTGAAATCCTAATCCTGAACAAAATCGTGATATAATTGATAATTATTGATTGTTTTGTGTTGTGGAAACTTCTTGTTGAACTCTTATTGTAGGCACAAACTCGTTCCATATTTCATAGAGAAGAAATATCTTCAGTCTCTGGACGGCCACTAGCATCACCAGCAGCTGTACACCGGAGACAGCTGCTGTATGGAATGTCAGAGACAACTGTTCGTTGCTATTCTGCTCACAACAGTACTCAATGGAGTCTACATTCATACAGCTGTTGATGAACAGCTGCTGCTGAACAGCTGTGAAACAGGTTCTGTGAACAGCTGCTGAAAAAATGTTGATTAGTTCTTGAGTAGCTGAAGAATTGAACAAGAACAGGCATTAAGCAGTTCTGAAACTGCTGAAGAACAGTTTGTGAAGAGTACTTGAACAGCTAGTGAACAATGCACAGCTGCTAAGACTGTCATGAACACCAGCAGAAAATAACATGCACAGGTGATGAACAGTACAGAAGAGAGCAAGAACAGCTGGTGAACAGCTGGAGAAGAGATTGCGAATAGCTGCAGATAAGTACCTGAACAACAGAGCAGTTTTTAAACAGCTGCTGAAAAGCTCATGAGCAGCTTTTCCACAGAGTTTGAGCTGTTTCACATAGTTTGAGCAGTTGTTGCTCATAGTTTGAGCAGTTGTTGCTCATAGTTTGAGCAGTTGTTGCTCATAGCTTGAGCAACTGTTGCACATAGCTTCAGCAACTGTTGCTCACAACATGAGCAGCTGTTGCTCATAGCTTAAGCAGCTGTTGTACGGAGCTGCCCAGCTATTAAATAGCTCTTAACAGTCATCTGCTGCTGTAGCATTTGTCAAATGGTTGTGTTATGGTTGATTGTTAGTCTGTGTGTTAATACTCTTATGTATATACTTCATGTACAATGTGTATATTACTCTAGGCACAGTGTACATAGATGTGAACAATGTGTATATGATTGAAGGTACAGTAAAGTGTGTCCTGTATCGTTGTACAGTCCTTGCAAGCGGCGTGCAAGGAGCATGGACCTACAGGGTATAGCAAAAATATATATTCCAAATACTAAGTTGCTTTCCTGCTAAAATTTCACAAAAAAGTAATTTTCTAGAAAAGTTTATTTTGCATAAGATTTAACAATTTAATTTAAATTGTAGAAGTCCAGTCTAGTAAAAATCATGTGATTGGGTTAGTGGACATCACACCAATTGTAGAGTAACTCAACTATGCAAGTTGACTAATACAAACTCAAAATTGCATTAACACATTAAGGTATGATAAATCCGCTTTTAAAACAATAAATTAGTTCGATGGACAGAAGATACACATGGGGTACCAGAGTACCCTCATGTGTGGAGTACCGGTGCACCATCATGTGTAGGGTACCAATGTACCATGGTGAGTAGGGAACTAGTGTACCAAGAGTGGATTACCATTTTATCAAGTAGGGTACCAATGAACCATCATACGTAAATGGGGTACCTTGAATTCGGTACCAGAGTACCATCATGTAGGGTAAGAATGTACCAGCGTGAGTAGGGTACCGGTGTAAAACAGTGAATGGGGTACCATTGATCGGGTACTAGTGTATCACCGAAAGTGCATAAGGACAAACTATTAAAGACAAGAATAATGGAAAAACTTCTTATGTAAGCCGTGTGGTCCAAAAAAATAAATAATAGTTGTGGGTATAATAGATGCGAAGATGGAAGTTATCCTCTCGTGACTCTTTGAGCAAGGACCAAATCTGTTTTGTTCAAATGCTATGCTATCTCTATATATGCACAGTATACAGTATAATTATTGTACAGTGAAAGATTCTGCTATTGCTCTGTT
Organism: Buchholzia appendiculata; assembly: GCA_034694885.1. Lineage (NCBI taxonomy): Eukaryota > Metazoa > Annelida > Clitellata > Enchytraeida > Enchytraeidae > Buchholzia > Buchholzia appendiculata. The sequence goes on along the minus strand of JAQFYQ010000033.1, from coordinate 6,992 downwards.
CATATATGCATCGGACGATGTTAGGCATGCTAATCGGTGATTGTTGTAATAATGTGAATATGTTTATTGCGTCGAATATATATACCGGTGCCTTTAGATATAGGCATTTTTACTCATCTTTTAAAATATTTATTAATAATCCACAGCACCCAGGAGAGAGAGAGAGAGAGAGAGAGAGAGAGAGAGAGAGAGAGAGAGAGAGAGAGAGAGAGAGAGCGAGAGAGAGAGAGAGAGAGAGATGTGAAAAGGGGTGAGAAACAGTCAGAAGCATGAAAGAGAGAATTTAGTTCAATCGGCAGTTCCCGGTCATTGTAGCATGAATAACCTAGCATTGCTGGCAACTGTGCAGTATACATGAACTAGTCATTGTAATTAGACACATGCTTGAATGACACTAATGTTATAACGTAATTCATAATTTATTTATTTATTTATTACTTGGGGTTGTGTGTCAGTGATGCCAGTTGGGCTTGTCACATATCAGTGACAAACATCTGACCACAAGCGTCACATCGATGCTCTCTAAACTGAGTGCCGCACACACAACATGAATAGAATATGTGAATGAATGTAATAATAAATATGTCAATAATTGAGACAATATATCAAACCCGTGTGACTATGCGACTAGACAACCCGTCGTTATTTATATTTATATTAGTTCCAATGTTTTATATTCATTTAATATCAATTGTTTGCTTTTAATAAATCATTTTACTTTCTATTCGTTCAATTTATCGTCAACAGAATTAGCAGTGAAGGAAGTATGTACCCTCCCATGAACGATGTGTGTTGCTCCTGAGATTGGAGCAACTTGCTGTCTACAACTATGAACTGATCAATTACTCATTCAGAATGGTGTAATTCACAACTAGAGCTAGAGCTGATGTTTCTCTCCGTGAATTGGGGACAAGAATTGTTGACAAGTTTTCTCACTGTGATAGAGCACATGTGCTTGACACTTGAATTTATACTGAAGTACGCTTTACAGCCGGATGCCCTTCCTGATGCCAACCGTCTCGCCTTGTCGAGCACATGGAATGAGATGCCGTGCGACTCCACGTTAAACATGGTGGGTCTATTGTAAAGCCCGACACGGGTGGGTTAGAAATTGAAAACGCTACAGATCAGAACAAAGGGAGATTAAAAACTTGAATACACAAAAAGAATGCAATGAATGGTTCATTGGATAGAGTAAAGATATATGAAGTGGAAGTGAAGTGAATAATCTTTGAAATTGGACCACGTTGAACCTGGTCATTGAGTTGAATTAGTAGAGCTACGGATTGCATTAAATGGTGGGATAAATGATTCTACCAGATCTTAAATTCAAGATTTTGTACCTAACAGTCAAGTTTACATTATATTTGACTTCATTTGATGGAATTTTCCAAGACCTGTGGTCAATCAATAGAGCTTATTCAAAACACCTAAATGTTGGCTATCGTCATCATCATCATCACAAATGTTCTGCCTAAGATACTATTGTGATCTTCATCTATGATATTATTTACTATGATAAAATGGAAGAAACGGATCCATTGTCGGAAGCATCAAGCCTTTGACGACACAGAATGACTCGAGTCACCAAAACAGTTTCTTGCTTTCTCTCAGAGAAAATTTCAAGAGACACTAGATTTGAAAGGGTGTATAGTTAGCCACCTCAAATTGTAAAATGCAGGCTAGGTTCTACAGCTGCAGCCCAGATTTGTGGTAACGTCATTCAAATTGGAATTGCCCTCAGGAAACGATCAAGTTGCAGTAATCTTATAATCGCCTCTAATCCCATCACTGGAGGCCCATAGAGGAACAGGATAGTCCCAGGAAACATTGGATGGATTAATGCATGTGGTTCTCAGACTTGTGATCCTCGTCTAAATGGGACCTCAACCCCTCGTTTTAAACCAGGACAAAGTAATAAACAGATGTTAAAGATAAAAAAGATTAATGCAGCGAGGCACTGTAGTAGTAGTGTTTGTAATTCTTGACAAACAAAATCCAATGACAAGTCATAGATGATACCAAGTCACACGACCTGACAACCAGACTCTAAGTACAGAGATCAAACTGCACCCACACAAAAAAAGAGAGTTCAACAAAAATCATAGAAACATAAAATACAGCCAGAAACCGCATAACGACTTTGACAACTTTTGAAAACAACTGCAAGCGACCGATTCACAAAGTATCACCCAGCGGGGACATACCGTATACCTCACTGCAAACCACAGATGCTCCGACGTCCAGTTCATAAACAATACAACCAATAAACTATTTCAATACATGCATACATTGCAACATATAGGTTTTGCAATTTTAATATTTTTCTCCAATAATTTTCCTGCCACAAATTACTCCAAAAAAAGGTTAAAAGAAAATCTAACATGTGCTACTAAATTTTAACTGTAAATTCTGGTCCTGTACAGAAACTTTGATACTCATTCCTTATAATGTTAGCAAGGATCGTTCATAGCAAATAGCAAAAGCTCATTTAGAAGAAAATTTCACGATATGTAAAGGGCTCATCTCACTTCAGTACGAAACTCAAACATCCGACCAGACAAACACAAACATACAAGTATGCATGCAAGCAGAATGAACACAAACATACAAGCATGCAAACATGCACATGAATGAGTATGCATGTATTATATACAACTTGCTGATTCAAACACATACAAGCATGCAAGATGTAGTATATACAAGCATGCACGATGATGTATTAGCTGATGCAAACATATACTGGACGGACACACATGCGGATGTGAATATGAAAACATATCAAGACAGTAATATCAGTAGCCATTAGAAGGACAAGGTTAGCCAAAGCAGAAGTTGACAGGCAGCCGATATAGAAGTTTTACGTAGGTAGCCATTGCAGAAATTGAACGTAGGTAGCAGATGTAGAAGTTTGTACGCTGGCAGCCGATACAGAAGTTTGTAAGCAGGTAGCCGACGAACAGGTTTGTACATCAGTAGCCGAAACAGAAGTTTTCACGTAGGTAGGTGACGAACAAGTTTATACGTAGGTAGCCATCGCAGAAGTTGGTACAGCAAGTAGCCGACAAAGACAATTGGCAAGCAACCGCGACGAGCACATGCTCAGGATTTGCGAATCACAAGTATATGCCATCAGGAGTACATGGTTAGGTTTCTTTACCCAGTCAATGACGTCCACAAAAATCTTTCAGACACATCAAACATTTCTCTTTAAACGTTGGGATTTCTCCACACACACAAAACAGATTGCACACTGGCATCATCAATACACAAACAAAACATAGTCAAAGTCAGTAAACAAAAGAAGCTAGCACTCACAGCAATGAGTTGAAAGAACTGCAAGAAGGAGACAAGATCCTGCAATCACGAGACTTCACGTCCTATTATTCACTAAAGCGACACCTAGGAAAGAATTTGGTGAGACCAGCTAATTGAGTGGAACCTGACGACTGGCAAATACTAGAACGTGGAGATTGGAAGCAGCAACATGTACCACGGCCATCACCGATATCAGCAAATCAAGTGTTAAGCGACGTGCACCATGTCTATTGCACAACTGCCTGCAGACAACATTTCTATTAGTGCAACAATCAGCAGAGATGATTTCAGCTGTCGCTGCGAGACAAAACCATTGAACTAAATTGGAGATGATTACCTGTAGTTGTTGTTGTTGCAACACTGTTCAACTAAATTGGAGATTATTTCTGCTGTTGTCGTGGAAACGCTTTCGAACTAAATCATAACCACTGACCAAGTCCACACAAAAACGTCGTAACCGATTTAAAATATCATTAGAAAATTTCAAAAATTCATAATTGTATCCTAGGTTATAAATGAAAAAATTTAGAAAATGTTCAAGTAGATTCGTACAAATGTAAAAACAACTGAAAGTCAGCGTAAACAAAGCACTCAAATAATGAACCACCATCGTTACACACACACGCCCAGACAATATCCAGCTAGGAAACACTTTGTCCACCTGAAGACATGTCTACATGAAAGAATGTCGTCCAGACAAGGCTCCAACACCACTCAGACAGCGTGGTGATTGAGTTGTCTCTTACAGGCACAGGTTGTACTTTCATGTCAACAGTACTGCAGTTAATTCTCTGGCATCACTTCAATCCTTCGTCTATAAAGCACTTGACATGTAAATAGAGCCGATTGACAAAAAGAGAGAGAACGGGGTAAAAGCCAACAGTCGATATACAGCACCCCCTCCCTGTCCCCGCACACACTGCATGAACGCAAGAGCAGATCCTGTGTCGGATGGCTCAAGCTCGCCTAGTCAAGGCTCAAGCAAGACTCGGGAAATCCATTTCATCAGCGACGTTCGGCGCCTCGTTGGCCAGCTTGCCAGGCCCGCCCCCGGTGTTCGGGGCACCAAATCCGCCTCCCCTGCCTCCACCTCTGGGTCCAAAGCCCCCTCTGTTTCCACGGCCCGGACCGCGGCCTCCACGACCGCCAGGGCCTCCTCCCCCTTGGCGTCCAGAGTCATAGAACTTGATAGCGATCGGTACCACGTTCTTGTGTCGGCCATGAACATCATCCTGTATACATAAAACCCACACTAGCATCAACCTACATAAATAAAACACACTAGAATCAACCTACATTCATGAACACATTTGATACTAGCATCATCCTACATTTCTACCCTACACGATCGTATCCAACCTACTACATGAAAGGTCTGCATGTAACTCTTCATACACAGCATTCATACCATAAGGCTTCATATCACTAAAATACGGGAAGAACCTTTGGCCGCTCACCCGTTATCATCTGGCCTAGTGGATCGGTGGTTAAAGTCATGCGTAGTAAATACGTACGACAAAATTAGCATCGCCAGGACCTGTCTTTGGACAAAGCACTATCATCATTATCATCACTAAAATGTCGTATCAAAAGCCTGACATAACGTAAGCCTGTTGCATCAAAAGCTTGTCGCATCAAAAGCCTGACATAACATAAGCCTGTCGCATCAAAAGCTTGTCGCATCAAAAGCTTGACATAACATAAGCCTGTCGCATCAAAAGCTTGTCGCATCAAAAGCTTGTTGAATCAAAAGCTTGTTGTATCATAAGCCCGTCGTATCACAAGTCTGCCATATCATTAGCCATTCATATCACAACTGATGCTAATATATATCACAGCAAACAGTAATGATAACTAAAACCTAATGGTCACGATGCAGACTGACACTATAAATAACAAGTTTTCCTACCTCTTCTTCCTCCTCTTCCTCTTCTTCCTCTTCATCCTCTTCCGTCTTCTTCTTCAACTGAAACATCTTCTTCCACTTGGGATCATTGCTGCAACCCTCTCCAGCCTGGCGGATGTTAAACTTGGATTCCAGTTTCTTCTGTTCCTGTAAGTGCTTCCATTCGTCCAAAGTCATCTGCTTCTCCTCCGCTTGTTCCTCCTCCGTACCGACAGTCTCCGCCTCCCCTTCTCCAGACACGGCGGGGGCCGTCGCTTCTCTACGCAACAACAACAACAATAAATATATACAAGTATAACCCTTCTCCAGGCACGGCGGGGGCCATCGCTTCTCTACGCAACAACAACCATAGAACAATAACTATACACAAGACTTAGTATAACCCTTCTCCAGACACGGCAGGGGCCGTCGCTTCTCTAAGTAAAAACAACAACCATAGAACAATAAATTATATACAAGTATAACATAACGACACTCAACACGAGAATTGCAAGAATATACAACTTACGAACAAGAACACAAATGACAAAAGTAGCAATCCACAAAGCCGACGAATACGGTAATACAATCTCGGTACAGATGCAAAAAACGCAAAAATAAAGAAACAAGAATAGAAAGACTCGATGGTTTAAACAATCCTATCACAGCCTTTCACTACCACCTCACTCCACGACATGAACAACGGAACACGACATATACAAACAATTCATAACGTTGGGCCCTCTGCACGTGACCATGCAAAACTATTACAACAACAACAATTCACAAGTACAGAAATATTATATGATAATGTTTAGAGCAGATGTTCTATGACTAACCTTGTCTGATCAGATTCCAGTTTCTCAGTCGGTTCACCAGTCAACTCAACGTTCTTCAGCTGATCTCTACACAAACACATCATCATTATCATCTGTACATTCTTCACAAGCAGCTCAAGCTTCGAAGTCTACGCGTTTCATGTAATACACACAGTAAGTTCACTATCTCATACTACACTTATAAATTACAAAGAATTCATCTCATCGTCTAAGCCTATCGATTACACATAACTACACATCCTCAACCTCAATAGAGCGGTCAATGGCTCAATCAGTTTAGCACTCACGTCATGGGCTAAAGGTCAGGGATCAACACTCAACTGATGTGTCACCGATAATAAAATCGCTGTGAATTTGCCGACGCCCTGCCACCGCTGTTGACAAATCAGCACAGGTTGGTAACAGCTGTAATGTGCTACGAAGAAAAACCGACATATTTGCATAGCACTTTGACCCTGGTAAGGTGAACCGTGCACTATGTCAGGCTGACAGCTGTGGACAGAATTTTATATAGAAGACACAATGGATCATGTTTTAATTTTTTTTAATTTTTACTCAAGTTGATTAATCTCTGTAATAAACACTGGACATAGAAACAGAGACTCAAGTTGATTAATCTCTGTAATAAACACTGGACATAGAAACAGAGAGTCGGAGACGTGGCAACTGTACTTACTCGATGTCATCCTTGATCGTTCCCCAGTTGTGAGCACCTCCACCTTCACGTTTATCAACAGCCTTCATGCCACTACACAACATCACATCAACAGCCTTCATGCCACTATACATAAACAACATCACAACATTATCATACCATGTACAAGTACCAAACTATGCATTACATCTCATCATCATTAGTGCTCTGCCTGAAGGCAGGTCCCTGGTATCCATTTCCTCCACAACTCATGGTCCTCCGCTTTCCTTTTCATTTGCACATATGATTCCTCCTT
>JAQFYQ010000032.1:0-26205 GCA_034694885.1 Buchholzia appendiculata | reverse complement strand
GGTGGAGTCTTTTGATGTCACAGTACGATTATGAAATCATACATCGTCCTGGAAAGCAAATGGCCAACGTTGACGCGCTTTCTCGTAGAGCATATACTAACACAGAGGATGAAATGCCAGATGATGAAACAACAGAGGTAATTTGTAGCCTAACAGAACATGCAGTGCCGTCTACTGAGGACGATAATCGAGAAAGTACTCAATACATAGAGTACAAACTCGAGTATGAAACTGACTTGCCGAGTATTCAACTGCTAAGAGAAAATGATGATGATGACTCATCGCCAATACCTCTAGACAATTTACCTGAGTTACAAAGAAATTGTCCTGATCTGGGAAGAATCATCAATTACCTTGAATCATCGAACCTCCCCGATGATGAAAAACTAGCAAGGAAAACGGTGTTTGAAGCAGAACAGTTTATGCTAAATAATGGTGTGTTATACCATCAGTACTTTCCCAGGAACAAAAACATGGACAAAATAACTCCAATGTTCAAACAAGTAGCTGTTCCGATTGTACTCAGACATGAAATAATAACAAACTATCACTCAGATGGAGCACACGTTGGTTTTACCCGTCTTTTTGCTACAATTAGACAGAAACTGTACTGGAATACAATGTACAATGACATTAAAACCTTCATTCACACGTGTCAACAGTGTCAAAAGGCAAAGCGTCAATATAATGCTAAACCACCTCCATTACATTCTATGCAGAACTCAGACTTGATGGAGCGCTACCACATTGACCTGCTTGGACCTTTGACACCAAGTGAACCAGACCAGTACAAGTACATTTTAGTATGTGTTGAATCTTTGAGCAGATGGCCAGAGTGTTTTCCACTCAAATCAAAATCGGCTGCAGAAATCGCTACGGTACTCTATAGAAATGTATTCTGTAGGTTTGGGGCCCCACTTTCGATTGTAATGGACAATAGTTTGGAGCATAAGAGCGAAATCATGAAGAAATTATGCGAACTATTCTCAGTAAAACGCGTGTTTACGTCACATTATCGACCTCAATCGAATTCGATGTGTGAGAGGTTCAATTCTACACTTCTGGCTGGGTTAAGATGCTATTTGGATGATAAACAAACGGACTGGGACCAGTATATTGATCCGATATTGATGTCTTACCGTGGTACAGTATCGACGAATAGTACGTCGTTCAGTCCATATTTCATCTTATTTGGACGTCAAATGCTGTTACCATCGGACCAAGCAGTAAATGCAAGCATTCATAAAACCAAGAGCAAAGAGGCAGAGGCATACATAGAAAAATTGTTGCCTAAGCTGGAACTAATTCGAAAAGTAGCTCAAGACAATGCAGCTGAAAGTCAAAGAAAATCGAAAGAATACTTTGATAAAAATGCAAAAGACCATACCTTTAAGGTCGGAATGAGTGTTTGGATGTACTCCCCTCAGACACCATTACACAAGTCTTCTAAATTGCATTGCAAATGGACAGGTCCTCTGTACATAACCGCCCCTGGAAATAACAAACAAACAGTATTTCTACGCTATTCTAAGACAAACAAGGAGGTTAAACAAGCCGTACATGTCGCTAGGCTTAAACCATGTTATGAGGATAGAGAGTTGTTCTTACTTAACAACCCACCTCTTAAACCTGTCGAAACAGACGAAGATCAAGCATCGACTCAAGCGAGTCAACACAATGATGCTTCAGCTGGCTGGTTTGAAGCCAAAGAACTCCTAGGAGTTAAGCATATAAACGGAAAACGTTACTATAAGGTGAGGTGGTCTGATCCAGGTGCACCTGATGACTGGATTGTAGAAGAAAATGTTTCAGAATATTTGAAGAAGCTATTCCATGTCAGGAAAACAATGCAGGGCAAATTACGCAAGAGATTAAAAAAGAACAGGAATAAGAACAATCAGTCTGAATACAATTAGATGATATTCAGAAAAACATACTGATTAACTCGCCCTAATGAAGAGAAATTAAGTTCAGATATATTGCGCTAAAATTAGCCTTCGTACAAGAGAAGATATATGCTGAAACTAACGCATGTCTGTACAAACACAATTATTAGTCTGCATTTTATTTCTGCTGATTCAGAGTATATGTATTGACTTTACCATTTTAATTGGTTTGTATCACATTATAGACATTTAACAGGATATGACTAACTGGTGGCCACCATTTTCTAGTCATTTTCCTATTACCCTTTACGCGTAATTCTAGAATGAATGATTTACAGATTCTGATGAAGTTATTCTAATGCATGCAGCATTAAAGACGAAAAGGTGATTCTGTCAAAAGTCGACAGGCCTAATAATGCATACGATATAAATGCAGCAGAGATGCTTCTGTCAAAGGCGACAGACCACGCTATGCATCTCAAAAATCTTGGTAGCAAGCTAAATACAGCCTTAATTACCACAGGCAATAAACTCTGCTATTCTGCGTAATTGTGCTGTTCCTAGTCTTGAATAAATAATGACAGGTGAAATAGTGAATTATGTTTAATTTCTATGATGCAATAACTAATATTTTAATAATAACTTCATTCTATAGTTATGGAAGTTTATGTAATGTTTATATTCATATTTCATATAGGAACAATTTGTAATGTAATTGTATTAGATGTTAAAAGAAGAGTGTTATTTTATAAACAACAAGCATAATTAATCATTATTATATAAATAAATATAAAAATTGCATATAAGCGATGTCTAACCCGGTAAAAATATAAAAATTATCTAATTGAATTCATAAAGTGTATATTTTCTTTAGGTATAAATAATATAAGAACTGTGGTTAGTCTCTTGGAGCAGGCAGATTTAGTATCCGGAACTAATTTCTGTTTGTTCCAAAGACCCAATCGCAAACAAATAGCCCAACACTAAGTTAACCAAATCGGTAATTTTAATTTTGAGAGTATAAAATTAATAATTATCTCAGTAATAATTATCTGATAAACTTTAAAATAATGATTATTTTAAAATTAAGTCTAAATATTTATAAACAAATTCATATTTACTAATGACGTGTCAATTAATACATTATTAGGTACTAAAAATAATATAAATATAATTGCGCAATTCTTAAATTATATTTTTGCAGTACTCAATAACACCATTTAATACGCGAAGCATAATTTCAGTAGTATTATTTAGCGATTATGGCAATTAATCATAGTAATAAGTTAATCTAATAATAATAATCCTTAATTTTCATTTTTAGTAATTATAAACTTAAAAATCTAATAATAATATTATTAAAGTAAACAATATTAATTATATTAAATTTTCAATATAATTAAGCAATAATGAGTAAAAATTAGCATATTTACTAGATCAAGTCCTTGGTATTCATAGAAGATTACCATATTAGAATTTTAATGTAATACAGTATTTATTCAAGGCTATTCAAACGGCAATACGCATTGAATATTGCAGAAAACCTGGAAGAACACAATCAAGACTTTGAAGGGAGTACTAAAGGTGAAAAGCTGACGAGCAAATCATCAACAGATTACTTTCCTTCAAAAGTCTCAAGTATTTCAATTTTTCTATTGATGCTTGTTATGTGCTCACCAGTAATCAGCGACAAAATGCCTGTTAAATCAGTTTCGAGACACAATTTTGGCTTGTATTTTCGCTACGTGAAAGATTTTGAACTTGTAACACATATGTGGAGGCATACCTATGCCATTGATTTGCCACATGAGGAGTTTGATTTACTGCCTCAACAAACAGCATACAGTGTGGACAATTTGAACTCCACTAGTTGGGATCGTAACCAGATTTCAACTTTAATGCTTAGAGAAAACTACAGAGACAGCATTGAATTCATGAACAAACTATCAAGTGATGGATTGAAGTCCCTACACCAACTTGAACAAGCAATAAATGATCTATTGCCTACTCACGTCATCAATGATACTAACGGTAAAAATAAAAGAGCAATTTAGGATTCATGTATCCTCTATTCAAGAATCTATTCAACTTGGCATCTGATGATGATATAGTTACACTGCAGAATCACGTAACGTTACTAGCAGAGAACCAAAACAGGCAACTCAATGTTTTGAAGGAAAATACTGAAAATCTTAACAGCTTCGTTCAAACATCAAAATGACCGAGAAGCATATGCTGTACGTAATCTCAGCGATTATCTTGACTGTTGCAGGCATATTTCTGTTGCGCAAACTGTTTAAACGATTGTGCAATCATTTTAAATTCAACCGACATTTTCATATTCTGCTCGAATTCAGTGTCAACACAAAAGCTGTCAGTGTAAACATAGCTAAATTAGACGGAACACCAAACGAATATTCACTCACCATTTTAGCTCCATTGAAGTCGGCATCGATTTCAGACATATTCTCCCCGCGTCTACATCATGACTGGAGTTTGACCACGTGCGAATCGTACTTCTACTCGAATGGAACGAGATACCAATTCGAAGTGACAAACTTTCAGGCAAACAATTCTCCGAGACGTTTCAAATCTAGCTCCGCCAACATTAGGCCTTACGCTAGCCGTAGCAGCTAGTCAAGCTACGACAACAGTGCACGTCGCCTAGTAAGTCAGTCGGGCAACGTTCAACTGCAAGGTCACCCCAGCCGTTTTGCTGTGAACCACAGCGCCAGTGACCAATCACAGTCGTCTGGCCATGAACAGGACAGATATCACGTGCACAACACGCGCGGTACCCTGTTCACTTCCAGTCGCCTTGCACCACCAACCCTCTCCCCCCTCCAGCCCACCCACTGTGTCACCGTCAATAGAATCAATACCAAAGAACTGGCGTGAACTGGTTAGGCTACTAGTCTACATATTTCCAAGTAAACAAGTCGTTGTTAAAGCGCAATAATGGAAAAAACCCAGATTTAATGCATTTTAAATCAGTATGTATATTAGCTCGCTAATATTTGACTCGGCCGCACATGAATAATAGTAAATAACAAAATTGTCATCAAGTTTTCGAAACAGAATTCAATGGCAACCTACTTGCATTTAATTCAAATTGTGAAACTCATAGGACGTTCCTGTCAACAACCATTGCATGACAATGTAGAATCTTATACGACCAGCTCATCCATAAGAAACGGCATGCAAGGCACACCAAACGTTTAATTAAATAATATTTTGAATTAGATTTTGAAAACGTTATTTCTAGTTCAAAATTCTTACAAAAATTGTCAGCTTCGGTCGCTTCCATAACTTCCTAATTAGCGGTGCAATTGTCATTATTTTATACTTCAGCCATATCACTGTATTAGCCACAAATTAGACAGAATAATATTAAAAATAACCTTTTAATGCTTTAAAAGTTCAAAATATGCTTTAGAAGATTCCTATAAAAGTTGGAATGTATTTCAACGATCCGCATGTTTTTTATTTCAGGAAAATATTCAGAAGTAAAACTAAAACGAAATTAATTGGCACAAAATTTACACGATAAAAATGTTTTGATGTAGCAAAATTCATAAACCAAAAATTAAACCAATTTTGAAACAAAACGTTTAGTCAGCATTTAAGGCTCGTCAAGCTAAGGGATTAGTTTAACCCCCCCCCCCTAGTCATTGTCCAAAGCCATGCACAAAGCGTCAACCGTAAAAGAGTAATTGGAAAGGATGCGCTCAAAGTAAAATGTGTACTATCGCTGTGTTTTAAAATAGAATATTGAGCAAAGATTATCAGAGTTATGGCGTATAATTTGAATCATGCATTTGAAAATGTTCAAGTCTTTTCTGTGGTTATAATAGTCATTTTGTATTTATGCATTATTGTTCATAACACGTTTCCGTTGACGATTCAGACGTTAAACATGTCGTTTATTGGTTTCTAAGGTATTCATGGTCTAGGTTATAGTCCGTTGTGTTTAAATTACCTGTTTGTAACCTAGCTGTCGAAAGTAGACCAGCAGGCAGTCAAGCAGCTGCAAACCTAGTATCTTGAAATAAGCGGTTAAACCAGGAACTGGGTCACATCCTCCATCGTGTACCAAGTCTATAGACCAATGTACACTAACGAGTTCACTGTGCATAGAAACTTGATACCCCCCCCTCCAGGTACTACAGCTGCAGGTTGATCAGCCATAGGCAGCAAACAGCAGACAGTTGTAAATCACTTTCGACCTAGGTTGACCTAGTTCAGCAGCCAGGTCCTACAGGGAAACTATCAGCTTTCCATCCCTCTCCCATGCTTTGTGTAGTTAAAGCATTTTCATGTTTTACAATTTTGCATAATATATGAAAATCTGTTTATTACTAAAATTGATGCAGGCTTGAATGTTCACTTGATGCGCGGCTACATTTATTAAATCATACGAATACTGCATATTTAATGTAAGCAACGATTTCAGTATGCAAATCGAGGCAATATTATATTGAATGTAAAATGTGTTGTTTTAATACAGTCAGTCTCTATTATATGCATTAATGTGGTCATGTGCTAAGATCAAGGAGTTCATCACGAAACAGTGAAAGGCCACGAGGCACTTCGTATTCATACAGGCAGGCAACGGGAAACCACCCGCACCACTGCTTCCATGTTAACATTAGAATTAATGCCATTTATTTTAGAGCACCATCCACATAAGTAATAATTTAGCCGGAAGTTGTAATCATTTACGGCAGTTTGCAAAGTTATTCAACGGAAAAGTAATGAGATATTTCAAATTATGTAGACTTCTGTTGCATAAGAAACAGGCAATTGTTTAACTGTTACTATTTTGTTTTTACAGTAAATTGTGATGTAATTGTCAAACGTACAAGTACACGCAACTATGACATTTTGATGTTTTGCATTATATTTAGCAAAGATGTCATTAATAAGAAACTGGTATAAATATAAGTAATTTTTTCCATTGAGAACAGTACATGCAGCGCAATATAATTTTCATATTTTGTTCTTACAATGCAACTCTCGGCTAAGGCAACTTCATGTCTGTTCACTCATATGCTTATTTTGAGGTTACCACAGCAGTAAAGGCATAAACACAAGCCAGTCTAAATTCTCACCACGGGCTTAATTCTCTCTAGCGTGTGGTAAAGCAATTACGAGCAGCATCCGACAGAAGCCACATGCGCCAGTCAGTAATTTACCCACAGTACTACCACTTCCCCACCCTCCCACACTACCCACCCGTTTGTACCTCATACACTTCCCCAAGCTTTAGCAGCAGGTAGATTCTCTACACACGACCGACTAACGACTTTACTTGAGGCGCTAGGCATAAATCCATCAGGCCGAGAACTGCTCGACCGATCTCCACTCTCATTGCTAAACTCTTTCCCTCTTATCGTTGAACTGGAAATCCAATCCCAGCCACAAGACTCCGCCTTCACAAACATTTATCACAGTTTACACTTTGTAAGTTTACACCAGAGAAGAGCAAGCAGTTCAGAATTGTTTATTACAGGCGTCAACCGACCAGTCAATTCATCTCTAAGAACAGTAACAATAGTAGCCCAATAATGTTAGAATCAATAAGGCACTAAGCCGTACTAGACGAAGCCTATTAGACGAATGATTTTAACAGAAGGTGATAATAACAGAGCACCGTGCTTTAATAGAAAACATCACGCCGTTTTTACCAGAACAAGTACCAAGCGCATGAAAGCAAAATGTTTTTTATTATTATTATGATGATGATGATGATGATGATGATGATGATGACATCTACCGTATAATGATGATGTGTTTAAATACCGTTACTGTGTAGCAGAGAATGAAAAAAACAAAATGTATTTGATATATGTCTTATACAAATGTTGTCTAATGGACTATTATATGCTAACGTCCTAAAGTTACGGACGGTGCCAACAGGCGTTATTGAAATACACGTATATCGCTATTATGATGCTTTGTGTATTTATATTATGTTTGCAGTGAATATTTATCAGTGTGTTCTTATTATATATATATATCTTATTTTATGTGTATTTTATTATGCAACGTATGAAGTCGGTTTGCAATTGCATATAATGAACATTAAACAATCTATCGTTGGACTATGAAATTAACACTATAGAATTGCAGTCATTATTTGTAAATGATGCAGATTTAAAGGTTTTGTTATATTTGATTGCTTAATATTTTAGTAACATATTTTATGCTTGTGTGTTATAACTGGGCGTTTGCAATGTTTGTGGTAGTTATAGCAGTACATTGATGCATACTATTTTTAGCAATTGTTTGCTTTACATCGTAGTGTTTGTGTTGCCTGTATGCTTTTATTGTCTATGTGCCTGTATTGTTTACAGTTCTTGCTTTTATTTGTATAACTATGCTTTTATAAATAGGCATAGAGATATTGTTTGATGATGCTTGTGTGATGATTACGAGCATGTAGTAAAAAATGGCATTCAAGTTCAGCTATAGCTCCAGCAATTAAAACCAAGCACCCAACAATTTCAACAATTTAAAAATTCCTTTATAATCTACCATATTTGTTTAATATTTTATATAATCAAACGTGGGCGTTTGATCCCTATGTGTCGGCATGTGTTATAGCCCATAATTGTTTAAAATTTAAATTCAATAAAATAGATAAATTCAATCTAAATCTAAGTTAAAAGTTCTACTGAAAAGCCCATTATCTTAGCCCACAGAATTCTAGGTGAAGCTCCTCCCCTCCACACGGTCTTCAGACAGCAGTAGGGCATGGCTGATTTATTGTAATTGCTTTCCCGGAGTTCTGCTAAACTGACCCCTCACCCCTGACTGGAGTTATAGCTGAAAATTCTAGGCCGGAATGCCACACGCGGCAGGTGTGTGTGTGTGTGTGAGAGAGAGAGAGAGAGAGAGAGAGAGAGAGAGAGACAGAGAGAGAGAGAGAGATGGAAGTCGATGGATAGTTGTAGTGGAGCAGGATGCAGTCTCTGGAGGGCGCTCTGACGTGCTAGTCAGAAAGCGCTCAAGAAGTGATAACTACAATTTAATAGAAACTTCAAATAATAAAGAAAGTGTATAGTTTACAGAGACTCGTGTTGTTTTATTCAAATAACTTAAGAAACTCAATATAATCAACAATTAACTATCCAGTACTTCAATAGCCTACAGTAGAGTCTTAGTCTGCTGTAGGAAAACAATAGAAATGCTAGTTCCCCCTAGCAGTTGTAATTAGGAACCTAAACCTAGTCACAACAATTGTTTACATTGGCAAACAGTTAACATAATCTTTAGTGATAGCTGATATCAATAGGCTTCACATATCTGCCATCAATCATGTCGACTGATTCCCGTTACTGATCTTCTAGATGGAATAAGACGTACATGTGTAATAGGAGTAGAAATGTTTATTTCTATACATATATAGAAAGCCTACTTTATTACTGTGTAATCAACTGTGTTGTTATGTCACTACTATTGACACAGATTATAGCGACCTTGTACTATAAACATTGCTAATTAACTTTGATAGACTTAACACATGCGTTCATTTGACTAGACATGGAATGCTATGCTAACCGATTGACCTAGATGCACCGGGGACTCACTAATTATCAATCTAATTCACCAGATGGCGACGGTCCAAATAGAAAAAGATAATAATGATAAATAAAAAGATGGTTTGTCTCCTCCCATTGCTCCCAACCGGTTTATTAGGCCGAAGACCAGCCGGACTCTTTGCCAGGGAGGATATCGGAAAGTTTCTGAAGCCGAGGTCTCACTTCAAGTCGCGGAACCAACGTGCAATTGCATCCTTGTTGAGGCTCGCCGGGTAGGTGCAACGAGCCTCGGCAACCCTCCTCACTTTATCCAGGCTTGGAAAAAGATAATACTCAAGATGTCACTTAAAATATCTAATTAAATCTACTCGCTAGATGAATGATGACACTGTAATCGTTTAACTTCCTTGCTAGAATGGCAAACTGTAACTCCGTATGGCGGCTAGATGATCAGAATTATTAATCTAGTTTTCAACATCTATCATCAATCCAGCGTTACTGCATGACAAGTAACACATATTTGAGTGAACAATAAAAAAACCTGCAAGCTGGTACAGCAGTAATCAGACACAGAAAGTTTCAGAAACTTATTACTAACGAGATATGAAGCAGATTTATTTGCAGCTACACTTGCAAATACAATAGTGAATTAAAACATTTCAAATATATTTATACATCGATATTATAATGAGTATACTGGTATTTTGTATCAGTTTTAGTAAGTTGTTAAAAACAACACTCCCATATTGATTTAATTAACTGAACAATGTTCCTTTCTTCTTCTTAAAGTCCAGACTTTCACCTTTTGCCTGGTTTGTCTGCGGCAGACAAGTAAAGATGTAGTTAAATATGAGGTATTTATTCATGTCGTTTGGTCTTTGCGCAAACAGATGAAATAAGTATACGCCCCAGTTTGGAGGCTTCACTGAAAACTTTATTTTTCTGTCGCTCTCTTTCTTAATGATTTTGTCATCGAGATTTTGCAAGCGTATTGCTCCTATATCGCCACCGGCTCCGATTAAGCTGCCATCAGCTCCGAGAAGTCTTTCGCAGCTCAGACTTGCTGTCAACTGAACGGGTTCGTAACTTTCAATCTCAACACGAATCGTTTCCAGATCCTGTCTCTCCACGCAGTATTCAACCGGCATTATGATTCGTAGTCTAAATTTTGCATAGTCCGCCGTCGGTCCTAGCACTACATTTATATTGCCACTTTGACCAAATCCACCGGAGTTTGGGTTAGCACTGGTGCTTGCAGGAATGTCACCCAGATTTATTCTTGTTAAATTCCGACTGACAGGCGGTTCCGCTTGTGTGAAAGTGGAATCCAGTGCTGATGGGATTGCTTGACGTTGGACACAGTTGATCAGATACTTGCATGCGTGGGCGAAGGAAGTACTGGGCGGAGAGTCTTCTGGTCGTGCATAAATGTCAAGGCCATACTGTCCAGCATTGACAACCAACACCCTTATTACAAGTTCATTTCCTTCAACGCTCTGCCTCACAGCTCGTTCCAAGAATGGCTTATCATTCTCCGGATTCGAACTGCGTACCTTGCACTGGAAGTTCATCGTACGCGGTACCTTGAATCTTATCTCAGTGGGGTGACCATCAGTGGTTATGACTCCTCCGTAATGAGTTAGGGGTTCAAGTCCCAAGTGGCGTCGTGCCTTCCATGGACCCCATTCTCCGGAAGCACATTCTGGCAGCGGAAGCATTGCACTCATCATTTCCACACAGACGACCTTGAACTTGCAGCTGCACTTGAGACGGAACGGAAGAATGATGGCGCTCGGGTCATCGTTGAGACGGTTCGTGTCGTCAATGCAGTTTGTGAAGATCTCTAAATAGTAGGCACCTGTCGTAGGCACGTGAACGCTGAACACTGCTGAAGAATTAGAAACTGTATGGAAAACAAATCGCTCAAGTTTAGCGCCGTTGAATTCGGACTCGGTATGACGCTCTTTGTCAGCAAACCTGTTCACAGAAAACAACTAAAATAAATTTTATGTCTGGATCTACATAAACTAAGATGCTTATAAAGTCTGGGATCATAATTATTCAAGGAGAATAATGTTGTTGACACTGTAGCCGATTGGTATTATACTGTAAATACAGGAATGAGTGATCATTTGTAAAAAGCTATTAACTTAAACAGATCACCCTGTTCTTATTTATTTTCTGACTAATAGCTATAGTAATAGACGTGCACTCAGCTTGGATTTAGGCAAATAATGGCTAATTATATGACTATGCAAGTTTGCAGAAAGAGGTGCAAGACTAAAACGCAACAACAGGGCACAAGAACTAAAACTGATTTTGATTTACTTTCAATTTAATGCAGGTTATTCAATCACTTCAACTGTTAATGCTAGGCTATGAATCTTGCATAAAGCTTGGTTAGTTTTATTTAATAAATATTACACAACCAAACAACTATAAATGGTAACAAAACATAAAATATATCATAGGGATCAAATTTGTAGTTTGCATCAAATACAAGTAAGATCAAGGTCAAACTCACCTCAGCTGATAATGGAACACTAGATCGGAACTGATCTCGGCAGGAAATCTCAGCTTAACATCTGCCCCACCACTTTCATCAGCAACTATGACCGCCTTGCTTCCCGGTTCAAACTCCAGTCCGTAGTGGAAGAATATCGATCTCACGAATGGCATGTCTTCAAACTGATCCCTCGTTATCGGCTTTTCCAGCAGCTGCCATTCTAGATCGGAAGCAAAGAACTCTTGAATGAACTCGTCCGGGTCGGTGAGGAAATAGTGCTCGTCGTACTGATACTGGATTTTATCTCTTGGACGTTTCTTGCTACTGGAAGAGGAACCATTTGAGGGTGTGGTCGTCTGAGGTTTCATCAAACCTGAGTCCTTGTTCAGAACTAGGTGTCTAATCATGTACACAAACACAACGTGATATTCACACGTGCTATAGATAACATCTGTCATATCAGTTATGACCATTTCAAGGTAACATAAAAATTATTGAAGTCTACTAAATCCACTAATTGAAGTCATCAATTTATCGATCATAACAAATAGGTGAAAGAAGTAGGTAACATACAAAACTGATTGCAGTTATCAGTTAGTTCATCATTCATAGAAAACAAACTGTGTACTAACTACAAATAAGTGTCTACCGTATCGCCTATTAGAACTATTTCTTCTGACGTCAGACGATGTGTAGTAAATTCTCCACAAGAACGCGGCAGTTTTCTCCCTAGCCATATGCAGAAGACTCGCACAGCTAGAGTGAACATCATACCGCTTGATGTGAGAGATCAATATATAACATCAATATATAATATTATAATACGTACAACAAATATAATTGAACCGGAAAACAATATTCTAGGGCTTACAACCGCATTACTTCAGTCTCACGATCTCACAATTTTGAATTTTGATATTTAAGAAACTTCATTGCGACAGTTATATGGTCACACTACACAGTATTCTAGTACACATATTGCAAATAAATAGTGATAATTTAATTAATTTAATAATTAGATCTCTTAATAAAATAAAAATGACAAATTTTCAGTGAAGTCAATCCCATAAGAGTGTGAGAAAATGAACCTTGCTCCCCAGTTGCACTGTACCGGCCACCAGTCACCATTGATCAGTACAGCGTTCCACGAGTTCTGAAATGTATCGTCTCGTATCTTCATGCCAGGCTGATAGCCAACACTTTTTGAATGTCCTTTGATGACAGCGCATGGCAAGCCTGCATAGCTACAGGAAACAACAGCACATGTTTGCATAAATCTTCAACACTAAACCAAAAAGGAATGAAGTGGCAGGACCATAGCTAGGATTTCATGTTTTTTTACTTCCACCAATTTTTGACCACCTTTTTTAAAAAAAAAATTATTTGGTGGGGATTAAGCTTCAAAAAATTTAAGACTTCAATTTACTTCAATTTTTTCTTCACAAAATAATAATTTTAAGAAACAACAAATTGGACGGGTGTGTGTGAACCCTACCCTCCCTTAAATACGGCTGTGTGAAGTGGATTATTAGAGAGGGTCAGGTCCTCCCTACTTGCTAAAGATATAGATTACAGAAGTTTCATTTACTTTCTGCAGAAATAATATAATTGTAAACATTTTTATATGAATATTTTATTAAATAAAAATTAATAACAATAACACAAATATTAAAAATAAAGATTTATGCTAAGAAAGTTCGAAGGGTGGTCAAACTGGTTTATCTACCCACAAAGAGCTTATACAGTAGTTCATTGGTTGGTGTTGTAATACTCATGAATACCTGCATAATCTGAGGAACAGCGTGTGGTAAGCTTCTGTTCCATACTTGATTCCACGCAGCAGACCGAGGGGCGTGTCCTGATCCTTGACAGTCTCATCAAACTTCATCACGTTCAAATCCTTCAGTGTAATCCAACGAAATATTGCTCTGAAAAAAAATATGATATGTCAATACAAAACAGAAGAGTATTTAATATTTAGGTTTTTAATGCCCGTGCCGGCAAGAAATCTTCACGATTTCTTTCAAAGAACTTTGTAAAGTTTGTATATTAATTTATTCATGCAATGCAAAAATCACTTTCAAAATATGACAAAAAAAACAACGACATGGATACAACGAATCAGCATCTGTTTCGACGCAGTATATGTTTGAACCAGCTGTAACAAGTCAGGAAAAAACGTTTACCTAGCATACAGGAGGCCGGTCAGGTGAAACTTGCACAACGTTAGGCTGAGGGCTGTATAACAATATCAGCGCCCAGGCACCATTTTATCTGAAGACGCCAAATCATTTTGGTTACAAATAGAATCCTGTACATGATATGAATTATTCAATTACCGTGTTTCTTGCTTGCAATAATAGCGTCGTAATGTGTGCCTAGGCCTACCTTGCTTTCTGCAGATCAGTCAGACAGGTTGCAGTTAGTTGTTTCACAAGATCAGTAAACGTTGCGTGCTCAGTTTCAGCAACCTATGTGTGGACAGTAAAACATCTAATCTAATACAAGGTACGCCATGACAACTCAGTATCTTACAAAATACACAGATGGTAAGCTCTTTCATGCAATGTCAATACACAAGCTTTTTTAATATAAGAATAGGCGGTTTTTGAACGCGGTTTTTGTGGTCAAATCATGAAAAATAATATTACGTAGTTCATAGAAAATGCTCACCTAGTTCTATACTCAGAATGAATAATTATTATATTACGCTTAGAGCTTTATCCTGTTTCTTTATCATTTCATGTACATACTACCTTATAAAGATGGCTTTGGAGTCTTTGTTTGCTTCTGAAACATTATCCAAAATCACAATAAGCAAACAAGTTTTGCATGTCTCTAACTATAAAGATGTCAAGTCAATTGTTATAATTCTATAATCAAATAAAAACTATTTTAATTTTTGTATAAAATTTGTTGATCAATTCAAAAATACGCAAGAATTTTTTTTACATCTGACACGGAATAATTCTTCTATCTGTTGCGGGTCTGGTCTTAGACAACATCATATAAACATTTAATGATAATCCTATGTATATTTAGAAATGTTTCAACTACACTATACTTTGTAATATGTAAAACAACTGCGAACGGAACTTGAATGACCTTGAGAACATCGGCGTCGAGTTGAGCGAACACGGAGGGATCGTGGTAAAAGTCTCTCTTACGGCAGCGAGGTGGATGAGGTTCAGGCAGCTCTGCGGGCAGCAGGAGGGCAGCAAGTGCTTCATCCAACAGTGCCTCACTGTCGACGTTAGTACCTTCCGGAGCATTTCTCTGCTCAACGACAAGATATCTGACGTAATTGACTGTGATTAGATATTACATCATTGCATATTAAGTGAGATAATCAGAGGCATTCTGCATTCTACTCACCTCATAATTACATCTAAGCAGTAATAACAATTTATTTGGTGCTAGGAATTCTTTCAAATTTCAAAATAGCAACTTCACAAATTCACAATAGATTATACTAAAATAACAAAAAAAACTTTATTTAGGCAACTGAAGTGTGATGAATTTTTTTAATCAAATATACTAAGATCGTTTTAACATGGTAAAAGTTAATAATACAGGTTCTTGTGCTTGTTGATAAATAAGAACATATTTGTTGGTAATCTCTCTTGAATAACAAAACTGCACTAATTATAAATATATGATACAAACTACATTATTACAGATATATGTTAACATTGTTAAGAGAATATATTAGCATAGACTGGCAATAATAATACTAACAATTTCCTCATCAAGTTCTTGCTTCAGTTCTTGTCTAAATTCTTCTTTCTTAGATTGCATCATCTCCAGCATTTGTTGACTGTGTTTCATCACAAGTTCTGTCGTCTCGTCCTGCTGCTCTTTCTCTAGCTTCAGCGTTAGAACATTTTTCTTCTGAAGCATCTTCATCGTCAGCGTCTTTCGAAGTTCATGCTTCTCTTCTTCGTAGCCATCGGCATTGAGGTTCTAATAAATCGACATTTACATTATATGAAAAAGGAGGTGAATTATACATAAAAAGTTTCCAACAAATCAAACTAGTTGCATAAAATTAAGAATCATCGTTGAAATTAATGCTGACAACAAAATGACCACATGCAATAAGAGGAACTGTAACCATGTGAAAATATGCAGATAATATTAAAAGAAATCTGAAAAACATCAACCACGTAAAACCAGCCTAATTTACACTGTCCGCAAGCTAGCCTGGATATTGATTACAAACATCAAAGAGAGAGAACAATGTTATACTCGAAGCTATATATCTTTTGTTTGTTAACAAAGAAAACGTTCTGTACAAAACAGATGGCGCCAGTGTCTTTTGTTCCTGAACGATTGCAACAAATGTCGTTTTTTGTCGCCAGATGCTTCCAAGTATGAATGTAGAGACACAACATGTCAACATCTTACGAGTATGAGTATTGATGTATTTGTATTGTTTGCATAGTGCACATGTTGCAATCGCGAAATCACAGTATCACAAATTCACAATATACCTGTAGTGTACATAGACCTATACTCGGTATACAGGTAAATTGTGATACTGTGACTTCGCGATTGTAACATGTGCCCTATGCAAAACAATACAAATACTCACATCAATACTCAAACATGACAAAATGTTCGAGCTGCAGGGTGGTCAGTCGGGGCTTGAACCACCCAGTTTATGTAAGCACTTTCCAGCTTAATTTATTGTAAAACCTGACATGAGTCGATTCAATGACCACATATCACTGTATTTTCGACCAACGAGTGCCGAAATTTTTCCAGAAAATCATGGAACAATGATTGTAAAATCATTTTGAAATTACCTGACAAGCACTGATCATAAGAAAATGTTACAAGTTACAACCAATTTCAAAACCAAAATGAGGCAACACCTCCAGATGCCCTTCCTAGTACCAATAATCTCATTGACATTTTTAACACGAGGCATCGTTTGTAACACACCCCGTGATCTCACTAGGCAGAATTTCAGCTTATTAAAGTTATTATAATTCTATCAACTTAGATGTGCAATCGGAGCTAATTTTTATTATGACATTATTACATTAAGTGATATGTCATATCTAAGATCACTTAGAAATGACACAGAATTTTAGAATTTACACTTCAAATATCAAAATTAACAATTATTTTTACAAATTAAGTTAAAAACAGACAATAGAGCATCACGTACCGACTTATCTTTCTTGGACTTCTGATTGTTGACGTATTTATCTGTCAATATCTTCAGTTGTGTCTCCCACTCTTGATCCAGTTCTTGCTGGATAGACAATGCTTGCTGCTTACGAACTCTTTGAAATGTTGCAATCAGCTTGTCTTCCTCCGCACGCTGAATGTTCTCCAGCTCTTGTTGCATCTGGAAGATTTTCTCCTTTGTCTTGTTCAGCTAAACGCAGTAAATCATTTGAATGCATTTTAGGATAGTTTGTGTAATATATGTGCATGCTTCACACGCACACAAGAAATTTAACACACACACACGCGTATATGCACACAGGAAAAAAACTGAAACCGTTTAGATTTCATCGTTTTAGATGTTTACTACAGTTACGAAATGACATAGAGATTCTATTGATATATTGGACAATCAATGTAAAAATAAACTTCATAGCTTTGACAACGGATGTACTCAAAGATTACGAACAAATAAATTCATTCACGTTTCCGCAATGCAATAATGCTTTTAAATGCCAAGTTGCCAACCTACATAAAAAATTAATTTTTCTAATCTTTGAATAATCAGTTAGCTTCCTGCATAACTTTGCCTAAATTAAATACATAAATATTAAAATTACATTATGGCATTGTAATGAGTACACTATGATACCGAATGTTACTCACACCTTGTTTATTACAGAGATAATGTTATGACCTCAATGAACAATTATAGCTCTATGTTTGGCACACTCACTACTCAATTCCTCTCTACATTCAAACATTGTAGACTATTCTGCCTTCCAGCTTTACTCATTCTTGCAAGTCATACTTACGCAAATGTATTCTAAACAACATCTCCACCTTGCAAGCGCCGCACGACCCCAGTGAGTCGTACTTTGAACTCAACGGTTCCAAGCGTCTCGCAATGCATAACCACAATTATCAAATGAAAATGAAATCAAATATTTATCCGATATTATCACCCAATGCAGTGCGGCAGTATACACATATCACACAGTGATTATGCAATAGCATCTAAAATCCTATCTCACATAACAAACTCTACAACTGTACAATGTACAATTATGATGCAAGTCGTTTATATCAGAGTGGAATGAGGGTCGATGTTTTACGATCCGATCTGATCCACTGAACTCTTGACCCAACCCGCTGATCACTTACAACCATGACCCGACTTGACCTTCAGGTCGAGGTTAAATCACTTCGGGTTAGAATTCAGACCTTACCTCATCAAAAAGAACATCAGGAGTTTAGAAATTGTTGCAAAATGCCTGAAATTATGTAAATCTAAATTTTAAGAAACTTACAAGATAGGCCGGGTATTGATATCTGTTAAACTGAGCCGAATATTTCTGTTCAAATTGGCTCTGAGCTGAGACCGGTTGACTGATGTGAAGCGCATTGAAGTGAATCTGAGGGGGCCCATGCCCAGCGGCCCGAACTTGACCACTGTAGCCCCACCCTCCTCCCCCAGCTCCGCCCGTTCTTCGATAGGGGGCCGTCAAGGCTGACTTCATGAATAAAGCGTTTGAATCGTAGCCATGCAACGCCAGCCTATAAACATACAGTAACGTTTGTTTATTTGCACACAAAATAGTGCATATACAAACTACTGCAGTTACTTAACATTTAACAAATAAATTCAATATAACATTAATATGAATAACATTCATGACTTACATATAGCTATAGTATTTCCAGAATTAATGTTTTTCATACACTGTTTAGTATTACACACGAGACAGGATGTCTCATATTTTATCCGTCAAAACATAACAAAACACTTACTAGGGAATGTCAATGACAGAAGTCCTGGCACGCACGGCGAGTGGGAAAGGAAATACTACACACATACATTGCTAATGGGCTTGGAACTGTCAAATATATAACTTTAACTTCAACAATCTGGAAGTTCTGTGAAATACATACACAGGTTGATATGATAAATCGGGCATAGTCACGACATAGAGAATTATGTAATAAAAATCATTGAATCATAGAAAGTCATAGAATCATTATATCATACAGAGTTATCTAATTATGATGAAAATGGTATGACGACGCGTCATATGGTGGTTTTCTGTCACCTTTTTGTGCAGGTAAAGAACTTTCTGAATGGTATGCTGTCTGTCTGGAGCTTCGACGATTGCAGTCTAGGCTGAAACGTGATTTGTACCCGGATCTGGAACTTCCAGCATCGTAGGCAAATGAGTTAACACTGCAGTTCACTACAGTGCCTTCCACAGTGCTCTAATGGTAGTCCTAACTTACAGTTCACTACAGTGCCTTCCACAGTGCTCTAATGGTAGTCCTAACTTACAGTTCACTACAGTGCCTTCCATAGTGCTCCAATGGTAGCCCTAACCTGCACGTCGTAACGAATTTAATTTAAACACTCTATATATTATAAATATGTACAAGCTGTACAAATATTCACGTTGCATCAGCATGCCAATTACCAAACAAACATATAATAAAATATAAGGGCAAAATACGTGCGTAAAAAAGAAACGTTGCCTTACTTGGGGCAATGTCCGCTGCAGTAGACTTCCTTATCACTGAGATCAGCATGGTTCGTGTAGTAAGTCCTCAGCGTCAGATGTTGCTTGCAGACACAGCAGAGAAAACATTGGCGGTGGAAGACCACATCGTTGACCCTCCCACTGCTCTCTGCATGATAGACAGGCTCACGGCATCGCTGGCAGTACTCAGTGCGAGCCGCAGGGTGGCTGAACAGTGACGTCAGACTTGGACACACCTTGGTGGACTTCTGTACGACGCCTCCTGATGACGTCATCGTTCTAACATTGCAACATATCAAATCGTCATAATAAAGATTGGTATCTAAGAAGTATACGTTCTTTTAAAAAGTGTCTCTTCCGTACTTGAGTTTGGCGCAATTTGCGGCTGTGATAGCCGAATGATAGCCAAATGTTAATTTGCATCGAAATGTATGTCGAATGATTAGTAGCCTACAATGAGAGCGAAATTGGGCGTGAATTCAACAGAATTGATTTTTTTTAAATTTATCCTTGAGTCTAACAATTCAGTGTCGAGTTGAATCACAGCATACATGAATTTCTCCTCGTTCATTGCTGTGTAAATTGTCCCCCACTATTTCAATGCGACGCCATCTAGCGCAGGCGATCTTCTGCCGTATTCAATTCTAGTCTCATTGAAATGTTTTCATTGTACAATCGTGCAATACGGCACTTATTTAGCTGATACTATATCACTTTTATTTAGTAGTCTATTATAAGTCTACTACAGAAAATTGGGCCCGTGGTTGTGTATCAATTGGCCGCGTCCTACTTAGCCAAACACTGTTTTGCGAACCGGACACGCCTAACAATAAGATTGACGTAAGAATTATATGCTCGCTGAAGGGCACCCGGCTGGTAAATTAATGTATAGCTTGTCGCAAATTGCAACTGGACTGGTTTAAAACTATATTGCAACACAATTGATGTCTAAAACATTAATACTGCTTTCTAAACGCATACCGCTAAAATGACTACAAATTTACTTACTTAACTCTTAAATTGTCTATAAACTACGTGTAGCTCAACTCCGCCTGGGCAGGTCTCATAAATTGAGTTCGCACTCATGGTGAGACCTGCTGCGCCCAGTCCCAAGTCTGGGAAGGGACCGTCTAGTAGAGGTTCGTGAAGTGAGGAGGGAAGACGTTAATCATCTTCGATATGAAAAAGCTTCGATATGAAAAAGCGTCTATAAACCTCAACCACCTAAACTACGTGTACTTTAATTATGTTGTCAACTGTATTTATTGCAGGTGTCATGTATTTGCGTATTAGTACGCCTGCTTGTATTCGTATCGTGTACTTGTTCGTTCCTCTACTACTGTACGTGTATATTTACCTTGTAAGCAATGAAAGCGTAGGCCTGTTGTTATGCAACACAACGCTGAGCACCGAGTGAAAGTGGACTCGGCTGCTGCGCTGCTTCTGCTGCTAGGAATGTTCGACCAACACGACACGTAGTAGCTTGTCAGCAGCAGCAGCAGCAAACAGCAGCAGCAATAGCAGCACCAAGTAACAGCTTCTAGCTGCTTTTGTGGGAGTAGCTTCTGCAGCAACAGTGTCTGCTGTTGCTATTGTTACAGCAGCTGAGCTGTAGCTGCATTCAAGTGATTAGTGATGCGTAGCGAAGCCAGGTGACAACTAACTGCATGTGTCACCAGTAAACTAATTATGTCATTTATAAGTAGGAAATGATTTCCAATCGACTAGTTGAAGCTATCAAATCTATAATGTAACGTATTCAAATTATGTTGAAATTTAATAAGTAAATACTGTGAAAACAGGGTCGTATTTAGGGGGGGGGGGTCGGGTTCATCCCCTCAAAAATTTTTGTTCTTCAAATTTATGATGTTTTGTGAAGAAATTTTTAATAAAAAGGATCAGTAACAAAATTTTTGACGTCAAATCCGCCCAAAGGAACATTTTGAAAAAAGAAGATTTTCAACCACTTCTCCCAAAATAAATCCTGGGTACGGCCCTGTGTGCAAGCAAATACTGTGAAACATAGTTCCAAGCATTTATATTCATTTTCATTAATAGCATTCTAGTCACTCAGTATGGCGAAAGGCATTATCAATTAAAATAGTTCACAATATTGTGAAAATGAATATGATGATAAGTGTTGTACGCCTACAACACTCTTGAGAATTCTAGTAATAAACAGGACATTGTTAAACAATGCTTAAAATGAAGTACAGCAGTGAATGAAGTATAATATAATTTTAAGCAATGGTAAGCAATCCTAAAGATCAGTGGCGTACCGAGGGGGGGCGAGGGGGGCGAACCGCCCCGGGCGGCACTTGGCAAGGGGCGGCATTTTGAGGATGAAAAAAAATCAATATATGATTTTCTACTGAACCAGTTTTCAATTCAGGTCTAGTATGTCACCTTTTGAACTTTATACGAACTGACTCAAGTAACGAGTCAAAGGGCGAGCGCCCTACAGTTTCACATGATGTTTTTTAAATGTACCTTTTGAAAAACGCGTCCACTTTGACTGATTCTCTGATTGTTTCAAATTTGTTTGTTTAAAATATCTCTATAAATAATTGTTTCAACAATTAGTTCAAAGAAAACCTGTTTGTTCCATGACAGACGTTTGGGAAGGACATCACATCGTATAATGTGTTAGAAGAAAAATATAACAAATCATGAGATTAATCTCTCACGGCAAGTTTTAAAACATCTATCGCTGTCATGCCACAAAATTGATGTGCAACGTGAATAATTAGAAGAGCGGCAGTACAGAGGAAATATCTGTTTACTTAACTAATGTGTAAGTTATTGGAATCAATGAGCCAATCGACCATGCATGTAGTCGAAGTTTTACCAGTCTGCATCATAGTAAACAGGTTAATATTTATTACTCCTAAAATAGGATTTGCAGTATAAAATAAAATATTAGAATGATAATGCAGTAATTAGAAAAAAGTCAATTCTCAGAAAAAGGTATAAAAAGATAGTTAAATGATTTTCAGTTCATTATTCTAGGGGATTTTAGATAGATATTGTAAATATATGAGAATATGAGATGCAAGTAGTTTGTAGTAGTGAGAAGAGGAGGCATCCCAATGAACTGGTCCAGAACACGGTTGTATATAAGACAGGTTCGGGTTCAACCCCAAAAATCTATAATTCTTTAAATTTATGCTTTGTAAATAAATTTGTGGAAAAATTCGTTACAATTATTGGTGACGTCCAATTTTTGTGGACCCCAAAAGAAAATGTTGAAAACAGATCGTGACATTTTTTTGCAATTCATCACACATCCTGAAAATAAATCCTGTATACGGTCATGGTCTGTACAACAATTTATTACTATAGAGGACTGCAGGCAACGTGGATTTTGAGTGAACCATTTTAGAAGGCAAGGAATGTTTGAGCGACGATGTGACGATGCTCTTGTTAATTTTGTCCTCGAGTGATTTTGTTCTCGAGACATGGACATGACTAATTTAAGGACGTAGTCTGATGAGCTGTAGCATGAGTGTAGACCACTAGTATAAGCTCTTTGGTGGTGGGGTTAGCTTGAGCGAGCTGTCGCTACAGAATTAAAGAATAAAATAACTTTCTTTAAGGACGGGAAATCACCCAATATTCCCAGCACGGGCTATCGCCAACTAGGACACGCAGTAAAAAAATTCATCTATGATGAGCCCTCGTGGATTTTAATTCCGTAGGCAATTACCAATGGCGTATAGTGCAGCGTCTGGTGGTTCTTTATTGTCGGTCTTATATCCATTGGCAAAACGTGCCTTCAAGAACACTATCATCATCGCAATATGGGAGTTAGCAGAACTTTTCCAATTGGGGGGGGGGGGGCGGCACTTTTTATGTTCGCCCCGGGCGGCACTTACCCTCGGTACGCCACTGATGCCGTCCGAATCCAGATTTAAATTGTGCTTCTCTGTAAAACAAAAGATGAATCACGTTAAATAGATCTGTAAACAACTTACTAAGCATTAGGTGCTTAGTTTTTTAGAGGTACAATCTCTGAAAAAATTAACTGTGGCGTACTAAGCGCACATTATGTGTTAATCCAGCATGCTGTGCTACTGCTGAACATTTAAGATACAGGAACTATGATAATGTAATAATGTATCAGATGTTTAATTATGTGAAATTTTTGGTTATTTAACTGTTCACAATTGTATGTTTAGTTGTATTTATTTCTGTTGTTTTTTTACGCCGAGAATAAGATATATATTTATTGAAGAGAATAATTATATTTTTTGTAATTATTGCTGCATTTTTATGGATATATTTATTGTTTGTTGCTGTAACTCTTTTTTCAGAAAAGCTGTTTGTGTATAAATGAGCCGATATTGTGCATATGTTACTATGTTACTTTTATCCGATATTCTTGAAGTTGAGTTAAATCAAAAAATAGATTGCGTACTGTTAAATAAAGGTTTAGATATCTCTATCTTGGAACACAATTGTGATGACAATAATTAGGTATTGTTGATGTCATTAATGGGGGTAGAATTGATTTGTAGCTACAATTCAAGTATTGTATTGATAAATCAGTAAAGGCATGACCTAAGCGTCTCAATCTTGTGATAATGTGAACCCTTAATAATACGTGTATCGTTTGTAATATAAGACACTGAAATTAGAATATTTTTATTAACAAAGCTGAATTTTGTAAATTGTTTAAAGTCGTTAGTTTTGGGTGTGGATTATTATGCGTGTGATTGTAATGATACCCCCAAATGTGACTATTGAATGAGTAGACTGAGTGACTGAATGACTGACTAAATGACTGCTTGGCTGACTGTAGAGGATGTGGAGGAGCTGAAGCGCGAGGGAGTCACTGTTCTACATTCATCAGAACACAAATCTTCTCGGCCAGTAAGCAGATTTTCTTCTTATTTTGTTCAATTCAAAATTGTATATACATCATCATCACCCTTTACAGTCTGCTATTCGCTTTTGCAAGATTTCTGTGATAGCACGGGCATAGACTTAAGTAATGTTCTTGAGGGTTCATTATCGCTGAACCCCATGAAACAACCAAAGAGCAGACGGTAGTCTACACTCGTACTACAGCTCAGATCAGACTACTGTCCCTCAGTGATGCACTTTTCTGGGGCTGTGGAGTGGCAGCATTCTCAAATTCCCCTCCACAGGGTCAGCGGGAGCAATAGATTACTGCTCACTTCCTAGCTGGCATGACAGGATAAACAATGCCTGGAACGTGCCACGGATGGCATACTACTGTAAATCTTTGCTCTGTTATGTATATTAATTGCTTATTTACACTTTGATTAATGATTAAAATCAATTATTAATGAACGAACCTATTATTAACATATTTTTGTTTAATATAAATTTTTTTTATAAGTTTTTTAAATTTTAAATTAAGGCTCTTGTGTGTTGAGATTTTTATCACAATATACGCCGATGGCTTTTCTTACTTCAATGACCTATGAGTAGTACTCATTGCTGATTTGCATTGACTTTGAAAAAATAGCTGATGCTGATGAGCATTTGCTATAAGCAGTAACTTGGTACTGGTTTCAAACAGCCATGGAGTAGTCATGACTTTTTTTGTTTAATATGTAGACCGTTCACAGAGCCGCTAAAGTCGCACCTGCTGCCTCGTGTGAACTCAAAGTTGGCATATGTGCCAGATGCGCAAGGTAAAACATAGTTACGCGCAAACAATTATTTCTGTTTATAATCCGTTCAAAATTGTTGCAGTTTACCAGTTGTTTAATCTTGGATAATGGTTTTTATTAAGTGTAGTTTAGGTCTGTCTGATTGTGGTTAAGATAAGGTGGCAGAACAGTGTGATAACTATAACAAAGGCCTCTTGGCTGGTAACTAAAAGCTATTTAAAAACTCTAATGTAAAAAATATGAATATGCAGTGAACATTTTCAATAAAACTTGTCTGAATCTATTGTGCCTCTTTCGTAGTAGAGTTTCTCTTAAAAATAGTATGTGATAGAGTGCTTGAACAGTTTTTCTCTTTATTCTATTTTGGAATTAAATCTTAATTTATGTTTTGAAAATGCTGCGCAGTAATAATTTCGTACTCATCAGTTTTTATTGATTCATTTATAAAACAGAACGTAACGTCATTCCTCGGCCTCACAATAAACTTACCGTGCTCCGCCGTGTGCTCGACAAGTTGAGCAGTGAGTTACTTGGAATCAGTTCTGACAATATTATTTTTTGTTCGATTGTATCCAAAATGGGCGTGATGTACATACTTAATGCTACTCCTGCAACTAATAGCCACATGGATTTGGTATATTCTGCTCCTTCCCAATGCAGTGAAGGACAATTTTGGTAGCAAGCCGTGGCAAAGTTGTTACATCTGACATGGGAAACGAGTCGATATGGGTGATGATTATCGATGATGAATTGATCCGGTGATATTCAGAGTACTTAACGGAAGTAGTAGAACTTAGTCGTTTTTCGATATTTTAATTGAATAATTTGAAGATCTGTAAAAAATCCGTTATGAGGGTATTGGGTTTCAAGGGATTAGTTATTAATAATAATAATAATAATAATAATAATAATATTAGTTAATAA